>SADC01000459.1:0-93855 GCA_004194705.1 Ditylenchus dipsaci
TTCGCCAAACAGTTAACTCGCCAAAAGGAGTGTCACCAAAATACATTTTGCCAAACGATTAACTCGCCAATTTTATTTCGCCAAACAGTTAATTCGCCAATTTTGTTTCGCCAAATGATTATTTGACCGGAAATCAGTTAACCAAAGGATGGAATCACCCGGAAGGAAAAATAAAAAATTCCAAATCTAAAAGTAAACTATTTTTTTAACTCAAATTTTATGGCGAAACCGGTTTTGTTAGGACTAAAATTTTGATTTCGCCCACCGGAATCCCGAAATCCAAGGTAGGTACCAATAGTCAGGTACATATCAATCGATATGACCTGGACAATTTTTTTTTCCATTAAAATTGAAAACGATTCATCTTATTCTATACGTGAAATCGTGCGGCAAATCGAGTTTGATACGACCAAACTACAAATTCACCCTTACCCGAAACCGAAACCCTGGAATGGGCATTCCTGGTCCATGTGGATATTCACCTGGATGGCCTCAAAAAGCAAAAGTTGTTCTAAATAAAAAAAACCAATCAATTATTTAAAGTTATAGCGTGTACCGAATTGGGTTTGTAAATACCGAAATTTCGATTTCAAAGCAACTATGCTTTTAAAGTGACATAAGAGGGCATGATAAAAGGATAAAAATATGAAGATGAATAGTACTGTGCTATGATTTTAAAAATAATACACTTTTTCAGTCGACTACCTCAATTTCAGATAGGATGCAACATTTTCGAGACGTGTACTAAGGTTAATCCATCATATGAACCAGGACCTCGAAAACCACGTCAACAGCTCCGATAACAAAAGAAAAAAAACGATCGTCACTATGCCACCATATTTTGTTTCTCAACAAATTACCCTCCACAACCCACATACAGCAAAAACCGAAAAATATAGAATCTTATGTTTCTAGCAGGCGGAGCAAGTGTTTCATTGAGCTTTATCAAGAATTTCTTCACGATAGGCATCAAAGTCTCCATCGATCTCGTAGATAGCCTAAATTTGCGAAATGAAAACAAACTGTGAATTCAAAGATTTACAAGACATTATATTACCTGACTTTCAAGGACCCACAGTCTTTTTGTCGTGAGTTACCATCAGAAGCCCGCCTTCGAAGTCTTCGATTGCTTCAGCCACGGCTTGGATTGACTCAATGTCTAGGTTATTGATCGGCTTATCCTTAATTATTATACATGGTAAAGTTGAAACGGACAGTATCAGAAAAGGATTCACACCAGCATGAGAATATTTGGAGCATGATACCTATTTATATTCCGACCTTCAATGTAACAGACTCCTCCTTGAGCTCCAATAAGGACCATTTTCAGGAAAGCTTGCTCATTGCAACGCTGTAAGTGATTTGACCCTAAAAATTCATGATTCGTTAGCAGGAAATCGGAAGTAGTAGCCAACGTACAGTAACGAAGTCAAACTTTCTGATCAAGTACATTAATTTGCTGAAGGTCATAGTAGGTTGCGTATCCATCGATCAATCACAGACTTAGGTTCTTCAATTCAGTGATGACGTCTAGACAGTTTCCTCGGCGCTCAATCTTTTCAGCAAAAAAAGCTATAAGTGAAGATAAAATTTAATGAAGAACATGAACTACTCAGTGCGACCAACTTCAGTGAAGTCAAAAAGTGTTCCCGTTTGAGTGACTCCGACCACCTTGACATTGTAGCAGTACACGAGAAATTTCGACGTTCTCAGACCATAGACATTAGTATTGAGCATCAACCCGTTAGAGCAGACCGTTCCGGGACTTTCTTCTCCGACATCACTGCATATCCAATTTGCACCTAAATTACAGCAAAACTGAAATTTGTAATGCAAGAAATGTAAGAAACTCTTGATAATGCAACATCCGCTGTGACTCATCCTCGATTTCAGTTGCTAGATCACACTTGCAGCCAGGGCAATACATCCTCTCCTGAAATATGTAACTGTTGATTGAAAAACAATAAATAAGTGAACTTTTTTATAATACTAAATCGGCTGTTTTCAAAAGCCGTGAACATGATCAAAAAATATCGGCTGTTGCAAAAAGCCGAGAAAAAAAAGGAACGAATATGCTTCCTTGGGTTTCGGGCTTCCGGTGGGGAAAATCGAAATTCAAGTCCTAACATACCAGATTCACCATGGAATTTTAAGTCAAGAAAAATAGTTATTTTTAGATTTGACAGCTTTTTATTTTTCAATCCTCTGGTTAACTGCTTCCCGGCGAAGCAAACGTTTGGTGAGATTATTTTGGCGATTTCATCGTTTGGCGAAAAAAATTGGCGAATTAATCGTTTGGTGAGTTAACTGTTTGGCGAGTTTCATTTTGGCGAAACAATCGATTGACGAAATGTATCTTGGTGAGACTCAACTTGGTGAGTTTATCGTTTGGCGAAATGTTTTTTGGCGAACTAACCGTTTTGGCGAAACAATCGATTGGCGAATTAAGGCACGTTCACAATGAGTGTCGACCTGAGTGTGAGATTTGGGGTGTTTTTAACGCGGAAGAGCTGTACTTTTTTTTCTTGACCAAAACTTTTTTTCTGTTAGTATCATTTTGTAGCTAAGATTCAGGGCTTCAAAATGAGGTATTGACAAGCCACATCTGAAATGAAAAATTGGGGTAAAAATGCTTAGATCCGCACTCAGGTCGACACTCGGGTCGACACTCACAGAGTGTCGACCCTTTATGTGAACGTACCTTTAATCTTTTGGCGCAGGATAACCCCACCTTTATTTAATTTCTATAAATGTTAATATACGTTCTGTAGCCTAGAATCTCAGCTTCAAGAATATATTCTTAGGGCCGACATATGTATACAAAAAGTGAATCAGGGCCGGCCCGGACCGCCCCCGGTCGGACCGTGCACATTTTTAGGCCAAATACAAAAAAAACAGGACTGTTAAGCTGTGAGCTTCAAAAAATGGGCAGCCGACGATTGCGCAAAATCAAATTGCGCAAATTCACATTGCGCAATGTTCAAATTGCGCAAATGCAAATTGCGCAAACGCAAATTGCGCAAATTTAAATTGCGCCAAAATAAAATTGCGCAAATGTAAATTGCGCTAAAATCAGCTTACCACATTTCTTCTTAAAAACCACCATCTCGGATTTTTACAGAAAACAAAAACGCAAATGAAATAGCATCACGGTTTGAATGATAATTTATGGTCTAACAATATTTCTAGGAATGTTAAGCCTTATCAAGAATTTGGCGCAATTTGAATTTGCGCAATCTGCATTTGCGCAATTTGATTTTGGCGCAATTCGCATTTGCGCAATTTGCATTTGCGCAATTTGAACATTGCGCAATGTGAATTTGCGCAATTTGATTTTGCGCAATCGTCGGCTGCCCCAAAAAATTTCGGATTGCAATTCAAATTGCAAATTCAATGCAAATTCAAATTCAAATTCGTACGTAAATCCAACTATAAAGAAAAAAAATTGAATTGGCGGGGGACAACCGTTGTCGGAGACGGCAATGGCCCTTTAAGCAGAACTAGCAGAATTCTCTAAAAATTGAGTTAAACCCCTAAGCGGGAGGAACTGGGTGGGGGCAACTATATCGAGGTTTGACTGTATCGTAAATTTAGACCACCTAGACGGTACCCAGAGCAATGAATATTACCATAGGCCTATCCAGGGGCGGGGTGCTAGCCGGGCTATAGCCCCCCCCCGTCAGGATTTTTTTAGCCTTTTTTTCTTTTTTTCCAGCCTTATTTTGGTTTTTTTGTCAGTCAAGCCCCCCCCCCCGTCAGAAAATCCTGGGTACGGTTATGGATATTATTCAAACCGGCTGGAAGTTACCCGAATCATTTAGATGGCTCCCAAACCACCTAGATGATACCCAAACCACGTGAATACTACTCGAACTACTTAAAGTTCCAGAAACAGGACTGGTAGCAATACTAGCGGATAAATCCGAGAATAGGGATAAAATCCGCGGATAGAAAAGTCCGCGGATTTTACGGCCTCAGTCATCTTCTCTGTTTTGTTCCTTTTTTCAGCCCTCGGTCTTCAGAAACTATGAATTAAGAGTTCCAGAAACAGGACGGTAGCAATTACACAATTACCCACCTCTGAAACACAATAAAAGTTTTAGGAATGACCCATTACCTAAGGATCAGCTATGAAAAACCGTAATATGGGTATCAAGGTGTATTTAGAACTTTGAGCGACCCTTCTACAGTCAACTCTCGATTTAGAAATTGTAAATTTGGTAATTGTAAATTTAGACCACCTAGACGGTACCCAAGGCAAAACAGAAGCCTAAGCAAACGCGAGTGGAAAGAAATAAAACTGGAAACTAAGGAAATGATTCAATTGAAAATGAATTTGGTTGTAAAGAGAGCAGATATACATAAGCCCCTAGGAAAAGAAGGAAGAGGTGGCGGCGTAGTGTAATGGTAGCACATCAGCCCGGCAAACTGAAAGCTGCAGGTTCGATTCCTGCCACCACCATTTTGCCTCTCTCTTCCTAAACTTTTCTTGGTGTATCTATGAACGATTGCTGAATTGTTAATTGAAATTTTTTGAATAAAGTTAGGTTGTATGAGTGCCGGAATTTTGGACATACCGTATTTTCTAAATAATGACCCCCTCTCTAATAATGACCCCCCCCCCTTCTTTGACTAGGATTTCAGAGTTAAGGCCATTTTTGATTGACAATTTCGGAATTTTTGAGGGGTGAAAAATAATGACCCCGGGGTCATTATTAAAGAAAATACGGTATGTCCATAAATGTCCGGACATATGTCCAAAATATAAATTTCCGGACATTTAAGCGACCCTAATCAGTTGTCAACAAAATGAAAAAAAAATTGCTGACCTCATACAAAATTAAAATTGATGACAAAACTCGTTTTCAAAATTCTGAAACCCCGTGCGTCTCCGACAAAGGTTGTCCCCGCCACTTCAATTTTTTTTTCTTTAACGATTCCTTCTCTTTTCTTCTTCTTTTTTCATTATCGTTGGATTTACGTACGAATTTCTCAACTTGGTTTTCTAACAAAACTATGCCTAAAATTAAAATTCTAGGCCTTGTGTTGTTAGGAATCAAGCTCGAATGATTAGGCAAAAAATTGTATTGGCGTGGGACAATTCAAAACAGGTGGCAATGACCCTTTAAAGCCTTTCATTGTTTCTCAGAGACAATTCAGGCAAACTCAAAGCGAGAAAAAATAAGACGCATATGGAGCTAAAGCGATTAACAAAAGGCCAAATACACAAAACAAGACTGTTTAGCTGTGAGCTTCAACAAATTTTTATGATTCATAGGCAACCATCGGAAATGATATGCAAACATAACACGAACAATACATTTGGGCGGAGAACGAAAATTCTGATGAATTAGGATTGTCTAAACACCTTGAAACTCTTCGTCATCACTCTCCTCATCAACAACGTCATCACTAGAACCTTCTTTATCTTCTTCGCCATTAACGTCAAGTCCGTTGAGGTACTCAGGTGTGGGATCATTTCAACACTTTCTTCGATAGCCAGCAGTTTTTTCCAAAGGCAGTCCATGACATCTAGGCACACCAGATTCGCAAGATTTTTGAGAGGCAAAAGCTTTTCAATTTCCTGAAAAGTAAAAAAACAGTCAAGATCAGTTAAGCTCAAAATTGCTTTAGAAGTTAAGTAGACTTTCTCGGAATAAAACATACCAAAAAAGCCTGTATACTTTTAAACTTCAAATGTATTTCTATGAAGTTGTACAATTACTACTTAGGCCTACGGAGCAAATTCGGTATACACACCCCAGTCAACTTCGGTATACCCACCCCAGTCAACTTCGGTATACCCCACCCCAGTCAACTTCGGTATACCCACCCAGTCAACTTCGGTATACACACCCCAGTCAAAAATCAGCTTAGAGAGCAAGGCAATTTTTTTTTAATTTTTCGTAAAAAAAATTATCAATTTTTTTAAAAAATTATTTTCTGTAAAAAAAATTTAAAACTTTTTTTACAAAAAGTTAAAAAAATTGCCTTGGTCCCCCAAGCTGGCTTTTTGACTGGGTGTGTATATCGAAGTTGACTGGGGTGTGTATACCGAAGTTGATTGGGGTGTGTATACCGAAGTTGACTGGGGTGTGAAATACGAAATTTAGCCAGGCCTACTGACCTAAGCCTAAGAAAAGTCAAAGCTAGTTTATCTGTCACCCTTTCAGATCGGTTTCAGTGTGCCAGATAACTAAGGTGCCGGATAAGCGAGGTGTCGCATAACAAAGAAATAGGGTAAACATCAGCTGAACACAGAGGGTTTTATGGTGACGATAACTAAACTCATCGATAGGTTGCAGACAGGAAATGGACACGTTAAATGTTTTTTTTCGAAATTTAGCTCTGATACGATTTTATTATTACTCTGTATGATAGCGCAAATGTAAACTCGGAATCTTGGTTACACATTGATTTAAAAACACGTGTGAATTTTCAATAAAAAATCAGAAATTTCATCCGATCATTTTTGGCTTGCACAAGTCGAAATCGGCTTGTCAAGACGAAAATTATCGGATGAAATTCTCCCATTTTTTTGTTGAAAATTCACACGTGTTTTGTAACAATATGCAGCTAAGATTCTAAGCTTTCATTTGCGCTATCACACACAGTAAAAATAGAATCGCATCAGAGCTAAAATTAAAAAAACATTCAACGTGCCTGCAACCCAGTGTTTTCAAAACTCATCCTCAACATTTTGCCTCAATTTTTTTAACATCGCCTGTAAGAGACTATTTTTGATTTCTTTTCGGAATCTGTTTAATACGTTTTATTCAGCATTAAAAGTTGAGGATAGGGATAGAGAAAAAAATTCAGACCCATTTTCCGCCATAAAAATTGATAAAAACCGTCTGAAGGTGAAAATTTGCTAAACTCAACCGGTTGAGTTTAGGAATGTGAATTTTCACCTTTAGGCGGTTTTTTATCGATTTTTTGGCGGAAAATGGGTCTGAATTTTTTTCTCTATCCCCTATCCTCAACTTTTAATGCTGAACAAACGTATCAAACAGATTTCTGAAAAGAAATCAAAAATAGTCTTTACAGGCGATGTTAAAAAAGTTGAGGCAAAAAGTTGAGGATGAGTTTTGAAAACACTGCTGCAACCCTACTGATCTGGTACGCGCGACGTTTCGTTTCGGCACGTTTTGTGCTCGGGCCGTTCCCTTCTCAGCCGTTTCGTCCTCAGTTCTTATTATCTTACATGAACTAAAAAAATTGGCCAAGGTTAAGAACAAGCACCCAAAAAATAGCTTGGTCCCCCCTGTTGATTTTTTTTTAAATTTATAAATCAACAGGGGGGACCAGCTGATTTTGGGGTGCTTGTTCTTTACTCGAGTGGGGTGCTTGTTCGTTACCTGTGCCAAAAAATTTCCGCCCTAAACAACTCATGCCCAACACCTTTAAGGTGTTCAGGCATGAGTCCGAGACAATGAGTCTCGGACTCAGTGCGCCACTTGAAGTTTTTTTGATTGTAATTTTTCTTTGATTGATGAACAAATCCTGTTGGTACATTTCGTAGCTAAGATTCCGGGCTTCAAAATAAGCTATTCAATATTAACACATAATTTCAATATTTGGATAAAAATGCCAGTCTGACGCTGAGTCTGACACTAAGTCCCATTGCAGCCCTAAATCCGTTAAAAAATGTTTTGGCGGGAATTCAAAAAAATATTTTTTTTGAATTTTCTTAAATTTTTCACCTTGGGGGACCAAGGCAAATCGAAATTTTTTTTTTCGATTTTTCGGAAACCAAAGTGTTTCCGTGCCTATTCAGAGCACGAGAATCAAAATGAGACGGGTCCTTTCCCCTTCAGGAAAAGTAAATTTTTCGCTTAGCTGGGGGGAGGGGGCATTCTATTAGTATAGCCGAAAAAAAATTACAGCAAAAAGAAAGCCGGATCGCGCACTAAGTCCCAGACCATTGTGAAAGCATCTTTACGTTATTTTTCTAGCCTAAATGCACTTTATGGAACATATAGGTAGTTAAGTCCTCAACTAAAAGCTATCTACCCGTTTCGATCACTGGAGCTGGGCAAAGAGGCTATATATGAATTGATCTTCTGTTCAGATTTTTTAATTTTTTTTTACAAAATAAGGCCTATAATAAGGCCTATAATTTAGTTTCAGGGTTAGTTTCGTTAGAAATTCAAAAAAAAATTTGTTAAACCAAACGATTAAGAATAAATTTGAACTAGCAGGGGACCGCCAGACCACCCGTGAGTATGGTCTTTAAATTGGGTTAACTTTGTTTTCGGGCACAAAATCAATTTTAGGTTATATTTAGACAAGGACAAGGCTGAGGACGAAACGGCCGGGGAACAAATGGCCGAGAATCGGAACGTCTCTGAGGACTAAATGTCCTAAGAACTAAACGTCCGTGTTTTTTACTAACCAATACAGACTGCACTAAATTTTTTAAACTTATAGACGGTGCTCGTTTGCTGTCTTCCTCGTTACGTACATTTTCAAGAAAATATATTTAAAAAACTTGACACGAGATTCCAACATTCTGGCTGGTATTTTAAGTTCAATCTTTCAATATGCAAGCTAGACGTATGAATTCAGCTCGAGAAAATAAACTTGTGATCTATCATCTGCTCGTTTTTCAAATTAAAAGGTACCTTGATGTCATTTCTAGAGAGGTTGACATGAGTAAGCTGCGGACAACGCTCCCACCAACAATCCAAGCTAGCACTCAATTTGTTATCAGACAGATCGATGCTCATTAAAGACTCCAATTTCGGAAGACCTTTAAGAGTGCTCAGTGCATTGCCGTTCAGCGCCAAGATCACACTAAACCGATAATTAAAATAATTTCTAAAAATTATATTACTGAAAATGCGAGCCAAAATAGTTTTTCACTTGGGTATTAAGCATTTGCTCATATTAACCAATGAGATTCAAATGGCTTCACATATCAAGATACTACTTTTGACAGTAAATCGCAAAACGACGCAAAACTTACAGGTTGGCAAATTCATCGGTCACCCTACAATTGCTTTTTCATCACAATACCCAAGCTGGAGCTCAATAACTTCCGACGGTTGTTTATCATTGAGCTGAGACTTGATAAGCTCTTCCATATCGCGGCTCTAAAAAATGGGGTAGGTAAAAGAGAAAGCACCTAATGTAGTACAAATGTAACACTTAAAATTTGACCTCGACATACTTCGCTCGACAAAATGACGGATTAAAGTCGTGATTTCCCGAATCCCTTTTATGACGCAGAACTAAATTTAGAAAGAATTCATCAAAAGTCGGTCATTTTTATTTTCATGGGTGGGCGGTTCCTTTATACCGTATTTTCTCTATTAAACCCCCGGGGGCGTTTAATAGAGAAAATAGTTTATTGTTCAAACCCAAAAAAATTCTAAAATTGTCGATCGGAAATGGCCTTAACTCTGAAACCCTAGTCAGAAAGGGGAGCCTTTATTGAAGAGGGGGCGTTTAATAGAGAAAATACGGTATATTGAATTTTATTCAATTCCTTCATAGATTGGATAGTTTCACTTTCACTCGTTTTGCATCAAATCTGATACTGATGACCTTAAACTACTTTAAAGGGCATTTCCTGAAGAATGGTGAACCGACTAAACGCGATTATTTTCAAAAATTTTCTATGATGTCCATGGTGTTCTACTAGTCTTTTTAAGCAGCTTTGAGAAAAACAGTCCGTATGAATCATGCATATTAATCGAAATATTTACAATTTTACGAATTCCCAGGAATTCCATTTTTGACTACAAAATTCGAAAAAAATAGTTTATCTCACGAAAAGATTATTTACGTCACTAAAAAGTTTATTTTGTGTAATCTATGTCTTAAACTCTCCGGGATTTGAATTTTTTAGTCAAAAAATAACTTGGATTTCTCAGAATTCCACCCCAGATTGGCCAGAAGCCCTGAAAGGTTGTTATTTGGAGGTTAACTAATGGGGAAGTAAACTTTTTGAGAAAAATTCAAATGAGCGAATTAGAATTCCAGTCAGATGGGCTGAATCGCTCAGATTTAACCCTTTAACCATCCTGAACCACCTCAAATAACCCTAAACCATCATAAACTGCTCCAAACCAGTATCTAACTACCCTAAATTAGTGCTTAGGGCGGTTTGAGGTGGGTTGAGAATAAACCTTTAAATAAACAACTTTCAGGGGTTTCTGGCCACATGGGGTGGGATTATGAGAAGCCAAATTACTTGTTCAAATTGCGTAGATGCAGATCGCACAAATGTTAATAGCGTTAAAATCCAATTGCGCAAATACAGATCGCGCAAATGCAAAATGCGAAAAATCCTGATAAGGCTAAAGATTGCTAGGATTAATGTTAATCCATACATTTTCAATCAAAACCGTGGTTCTATTTTTAGTTGCGTACTGTGTCATCTCTAACAATCCGACATGCCAGTTTTTCAATACAAATACCGTATTCACTCTTTTAATCGCCCGTGGCGTTTATTTTTCAACCCTTAAGACATCGAAAAAAAATATATTTCGATTTTTAGATTTTTGGGTGCTCAACCGAAATTTAAAAAGTGGAATCAGGTAAACTCGTGGTTGCTAAGAAAACGCAAAAAACAGATTTGCAAAAAAATTTTTTTTTAAACTGAGATATAGGTCCTTAAGGGTGGTCGTTTATTAGAGGTGGGCGATAAATAGAGTGAATACGGTACTGTGAATTGATTTTTCGCAAATGGAATTCGCGCAATTTGAACTTTGCGCAATGTAATTTGCGCAGTTAGAAAATTGCGCAATTGCTCTCCGCCCAAAAACCAACCACCTTTCAAAAAAAAACCCTAGTACCTGCCTTTTCTCCGTGTTATACACGGGCATGCCATTGAAATACATTTTTGAAATTGGAAAAATGAGCTTACTGTTTGTGATCCAACTCCCACCGCAGATCGCCAATAAATAGGAAACTATCCACCAGCGCCGACTTTCCTGAATATGCAATACTTAAGAGAAACGCAACAAAAAATAACAGAGTGATCAAGTATTCCAGCCTATTTGAGACGCCTGGAAATTATTTTTTCAATACTACGAAAAAATAAAATTTCAGCTCATTCGATATTCCTGAAGATTAGCGTGGGTATGCCCCTTTAAAGCCTCAGTCACAATGAATGAGGATTTTTTGCTGACCCCTCACTCGGAAATGGCCACAACTTTTTTTTTAATTTTCGAAAATTTTGCCCATCAAATTTGCCTAATTGAATTTTCGCAAAAAATACTCCCCTTCAGTCAATCGCAAAAAAGCAACTTTCAGGGGCTTTTAGCCACTCCGGGATGGGATTCTTGGCGATCCAAGTTATTTTCGGACTAAAATTCAAATTCCGGCAAAATTTTGACTATTTCGACAATAATTTTTTGAATGATCTCTGACGATCTGATCTTTGCCCACCAGGAGCTCTTGATCTGCACTAAACATACTGCTAAAATTTTTGCAGACTTTCATACACTCGCCATAGAAATCATGGCGCCAGAAAAACTGGGCACCGGCAAAACGGCGCACCGGAAAACTCGGCACCGAAAGAAGTCGTCCCAACTACACATTCACATGTTTTCATTCACTTGCAATGTGAAATGTGCTTTTCTCTGGCCGCAAAGTGGCCAAACATACCTATCTCTCCAAATTCATAGCTGCGTTGTCAGGATTTTTCCGGTGCCCAGTTTTCTGGCGCCGAGTTTTCCCAACTGCGAAATTAGGACTTTTAGACATGACTAGACTCTGTATATTGCCGAAAAGGTCATGTTTGATTTACATAAGCATATCTCGGCACCCAAGTTTAATAAAATGATAGTTTTGCTAATAAACAAAAACCGCAGATTCAGGGCTATTAAATCAGCTAAATTGTATTTTTCGGAGTTTTGAATAAAAAAGTTCTTGGTCTCTCAAATATTCTGGAAAACTTGGTCTACCCTGTATTGGCATAGTACAGGGTTTACAAGAAACTTTAGGGTTTGTTTGTCTGTTTTTCGGAAATTCATTTTTCTCGCCGACGATACTTATTTGTTGTATAATGTGTAAAACACGATTTTCGCTTGATCCACGTGCGGTTAGGTCTGGTCTCTGGGTGTTCAGGCTCAAACCACATGGGAGACAAAGCTATTGTACCCAAAAAAAATGACGCTACTGGAATAAAACCGTCCAAAAAAACTACTGAAGAAAAAAAAGCTCAAAAAAGCTACTAGAAGATACCGTAAAACCTCTATTAAACGGACACCCTCAATAAACGGACACCCTCTAATAAACGGGCACCCTCAAGGACCTATATCTCAGCGCAAAAAATTTTTTTTGCAAATCTGTTTTTCGCGTTTTCTTGATCACCTCGATCTTAGTTGATTCCGCTTTTTAGATTTTTTTGAGTACCCAAAAATCTCAAAATCAGAAATATTTTTTTTTTCGATATTTTAGGGGTTGAAAATTAAACGGGCATGCCCGTTTAATAGAGGTTATACGGTACTCTCCCCAATAATTTTTAATAATTTTAAACCACCATTTTTGAACATAATTGTTGTGCAAGAGGCCTTGTTAGTAATGGATAGGCCCTAGCCTGAGCCTACCGTATAACTTCTATTAAACGGGCACCTTACAGTTAACGTTTTTCAAATTTGCTTTGTTTTTTCAACCCTAATATTGTTTATTTTTCTAACGGACGACTACTCATTTTGTAGAGTTTGTGAAGCTCTACAAAATGAGTAGTCGTCCGTTTAGAAAAATAAAAATATGGGGGTTAAAAAAGCAAAGCAAATTTGAAAACGTTAACTGTAGGGGTGCCCGTTTAATAGAGGTTATACGGTAAGCGCCTTGCTCCATTAAGCGCCCGCGCTCTAAAAAGCGCCCTCCCCCCTTAGACGGGTTGAAAATAAGCGCCCATGCTCTAATAAGCGCCCCCCCTTTCGAGGCTATTTTGACTAGTATGTATTGGGTATTTTTTTGTTGTATTTTGTTGTAACTGAGTTCGTACTCAAATTTCTTTCGAAAGCAATAAAAAATTTGTTCACATGTGAAAAGGTCAATTTGAGTATTTGTGGAAAAAAACCTGGAATCAATGTCCATAACTAAAATTATGAAGGTTTGGGTTAAAAAAGGTTGATGGCCTCGGGCCGAGAGGTTAAAAAATAAGCGCCCCCGCTCCATTAACACTCCAATCTCGAGCGTGACTTTTGCCTTCAATTTCACGGGTAACACGATGGTTTTTTCAGATTGTTTTTTGTCAAATCTAAAAGTGGTTCAAATCGGCTTTTGGAACATGTGACCCATAGACGGGCACTACAAACTTAGATAAGGTTGTACTTTTATCCCAGATATAATTTTGATCTGTTTAAAAACGCTCATCTTCTTCATGAGCTTCTCTATCTTGCTTTAGTTACATAATTATTACTTCGACCAAAAATGAAATAATAGAGGTTATACGGTAAATTATTGAGTGAGGTATATTCCAGTAGCGCCAAAAAAATTATGTGCACGAGAAAAACGGACTAGCGAAAAACAAATTTTCGAAAATCGCTATTTAAAAGAAGTTTCGGTCATTTCGAAACCTAAATTTTTTCAAAACATCCTGCATTTGCGAGATATAGAGACAACTCACCTGATTGATGTCATTTTAGACTTCGAATTATCAATTTATTTCCTCAATCACTTTAGTAAGTAATCACCTTCTTTCATAGTTCTTCTTCACCCGTGATTTCGTTTTCAGACGGAGCTAGATAGGGTGATGTTTAAATTAAAACTGCGGTACTTTTATAGTTTTCCTCCATACTCGATCGGATTTTTTGAAAAAAGTGACCCATGACCTCCCAAACTAATTTTTCCTGCTCAAACAGATAAGAAACGCATTTCTAAACACGTTCTGATTAAAAAAATCCGAACTTTACCGAAAAAATGCCTCCTCACCTCAAGGGTAAATGGTCATTTCAAGGTATTTTAGGGCCATTTTGGGTGATTTATAAGTACTCATACAAAAGGGGGGGGTGGTGTCACATTTTGGTTCCTTGGAAAATGACCTAAAATCACGTCCTAAACTATTTTTCCTGCTCATTACAATAAAAAACATTTAAAACAGTTTCTGATCTAGAATTAGATACTATTCGGTTGTCCGCACCCCACCTAATTTTGCCGAAAAATCCGTTTTTTAAATTACTTCTTGCGTTGAAAATATAACATCTTTATTCATTTCGGAGAATACAAGTACGCAACACCTTTCAACAATTCATCAAAAGATTTTCTCTTTATCGAATTTCGCACCAGAACTCTTCCAATAATTTTGAGGTGGCGTCCGGATAACCGAATAGAACCAGAAATTATAACTTTTCCTAAAAACATGTACACTTCACTCCTCAGATTTGAAAGATCTTTTTAGTATATATTTTCGACTAAATTTCGGTCAAAAGGTGAAATTTCTTTCCACTATCTAAGGTCCATTTAAAGTCTGGCAAGGGTAGCCAGTTAGGATAACGTTTAGGATAAGTTACGATAAACTCGAACCTCTTTTCTCACTTACAGTAGAACCTCGTTATAAAGATACACCCAATATAAGATACACCTCGTTATAAAATACACCTGGATCCGGTCCCAAGTTAAATAACTCCCGTCAATATTACCCCCCTATAAGATACACTCGTTATAAGATACAGCTGGGGTCGGTCCCTGGGTGTATCTTATAACGAGGTTTGACTGTATTTTAAACATCAGGAAGCATGTTTGAGTCTGTCCTAACATACGATAGTCTACTCTCTCTTAAGCCTGAACGTGATAAATCACTAAGACTGACTAATTACATCTAAAAAACCATCTGACTTCAAGTAGTTAAAGTCAAAATTAATTAAAAAAAGTATAATTTTTCGATCAGAAACTAAATGTTTTTTCTATCGTATGAAGTAGAATAAACTGACGAGGACGTCATTTTCAATCATTTTTCAAGGAAACAAAATGTAACCCCCAACTATATAAGAGCCGATTCAGCACATTTTTTTTTGCTGGAGCTGGGCAATTAGACCATCAAGCAACCGAGCCCTTCGGGGCGCAGGGGCTTGGTTCCTTGAGGTTGAGCTGCGCGCACAACTCATACCTTAGACGAAAATCGCTCGAAATTTACTTTGAATGCATAAAAAAATATGCATACCAGAGTTTCTATACGTGGCAGGCCTCAGGAAGTAAAAAAACCTGTTCAAAGTCTATTATTTTCACTTTCACTTGACTTGAAAAATGGCCGAAATTGGTGAAAAATACTTTAAAAGCACATTTTTGCCTGAGTGGCAGGTGTGGGAGTCTAAATTTTCAGACAAACTTAATTTTTTTATCCAGAAAGTATTTAGATATGACTCTTTTATCGTGTCGAGCAGAAAAAATGAGTTCGGGGTGATTTTGGGTCACTTTTTCAAAAAATACGAGTATGGGGGAACTATAAAAGTACCAAAATTGCTATTTTAATAAACCTACTCACATTTAACACAACTCTTTTTAGTGGATCTTCGTTTCTTTTAAAGACTTGCTTTACTGAACGTATGGGTGCTTCAACATTTCAACATAGTAAGAGAGTCGAAAATTTTCACGGTCCAAGACGGCTTTCTTAGATGCGCCTCAATGTATTGGGAGCCAGAGACGTTCCTCGCTTCGCTGAGTACAACCAACGGCCAAAGCAGTTAGACACCCACCTAAATTCAAGAATTAAATGTATGCGAAATCTGCGAAAAATGCTTACAGTTGCAACCATTTTGGTACCATCAGTTAAAAAGTCCGGCGAGCCAGCGTCGAGAATACTTCCTGTGTGTTCTGAAATAAAGACAGTGAGGGGCATCTTCTTCAATAATCTCGCCAGTCAACATACTCGATCTGTTCCGCGACTGTTTTTCGTGCTGCTGCTCTGTTTGGGCCGCGAGCTCTTCAGCCTACAACGGAGATGAAGCGAATTTACCATAATAAGGTTTGAAAAAGATACCGCTCTCTTTCTGGCAAGCTGGTCTTGGTAGTCGGCGAGCTGAAAAATTTCTTCACCACATATACCGAATGATAGAATTTGAAAAAAAAACATTTTTCAAGTGTCTGGTTTCCTCTCCAAGTGTTTTGCGTCGCTCTTCCTCAACGGCTCGAGCATTCTCTGGCTGCATAGCGCGATTCTGGCCTCCACTTGCTGCAAATAATATTGCAGAGAAAGCAAAAGTTGATCATCAAAAACCTTAGTCGATAGGTCGTGCTCCTTCTGACGTGTCACCTCTTGTAGTCGGGCAGTTCCCAGTGCCTGTTTAGCGTTCGAAGAATTTTCTCTAATAGGTACGTTTGACTACGAAAGATACAGGGATTAGAAAAATCCAAAAATACCAATGTTCTAGCTGCAGTAGCTGCTCGCTCAAGCGCTGTCGAATCAAAGGATAAGCCCATTCTGATCTTTCCAGTTCAGCTTTGCTCTTTTCATCATTTTGTCGCCGGCTGTCCTCCACCTATATTTTTCCTTACATTACTTACCCTATCAGGGTCGATAAGGCTTACCAGTTTGGTGAACGCCAGGCTGTAGCTGCTTCTTGATGCCGAAAATCCAAGACATATTTAAACCTGAAAAAACTCGAAATATTTGCGAGAGACACCCAAAAGAACATCATATTGTCGAAGAACTTATGGAATGCTGATGTTTGAGCATAAGAGGCGTGATTCAAGGGCCAATATATTAGGTCGAGTCAAAAGTTCGCAGTGTTTTTTTTTAAAGCCATATTTATGACAGGCTGTAACTAATTTCACCCGTCAAATTCGGTACGTGACTTTTGATGCGCGCCGTTTTGATGCCGGGACATTTTGATGCCGGCCATTTTGATGCCGGACAATTTGATGCCGCATCAAATTGATGAAATCACCGTCAGCACTTTAAATTCACCGTCAGCACTTTAGGACGCTTTTTAGATCTAAATTTTTCTAAATTTAACAGTCTTGGTACCAATTGTAGCCCTGATGTCAGCTACATTTTGGTACTACAAATTCTGAAAAATAAAAAAATTTAGAACTAAACTTTAGAAGGCGTTCAATCTCACACTTTTTCATCACGGTAGAACGCAGGGTGAGCGTCTTTATAGTTTAGAACTAAAATTTTTGTTTTTTTTAGAATTGTAGTACCAAATGTAGCTGACATTCAGGCTACAATTTGGTACCAAAAATTTTTAAAAATTTCGAAAAATTTAGACCTAAAAAGTGGTCCTAAAATGCTGACGGTGAATTTAGTGAACGGTGAAAATAGTGACGGTGAAATAGGCGACGGTGAAAATAGTGACGGTGAAATAGGTGACGGTGAAAATAGTGACGGTGAAAATAGGTGACGGTGAAAATAGTGACGGTGAAAACAGTGACGGTGAAACGTAGTGCACCCACATAAGGCCGTTTAAAGGACCCTGTCTCTTCCTTTATCATGGCAATTTGAAAGATTTGAATGAGCGCGGGACCACAACAATTTTGTCAATAATAATGCGAATTATTGGGCAGGAGTAGTGTGGCCAAATCACTTTGGACATTCAATTTGGGCAAAATCAAATTGGGCCAAATCACTTTGCGCCACTATTATAATGATTTGATCGTTATTATATGGCAATTCTGGTCTCGATCGTTGCTCATCTTGAGAAGTACTAGGGTCATTCAAGCATAGTATTAGATCTCTTTGTTGTAATATTGTAGTTATTTGTCATTGGAAATTGAATAAAGAACTCAGGTGGTGCAATGGTACTCGGGGTAGTAATATTTTTGTCTTGAGTAAAGATCTTTGAAATTCAAATGTTTTTCTATGATCCAACCTCAATTCTACTGGATAATCCATGTACTAACTGAACCAAGTGGTCGTCCACTTACATCAAAAATTTTTTTTTTTTGGGTTCCATAATCTGTTTTCTGGACTAATTTTGGCATGATGAAGATGGTTTGATAATAGTAAATGAAATATTGCATGCATGGCTCGGAAACGTCCTTTATTTAAAGATTTGTCCTTTATTTTGAGACCCGGAACTTTAAAATTTTTGAAATTTTACGTCAAAATTGTTATTTCAGTGCTCAAACCAAATAAGCACTTGATAAAATGGCACTTTTTTGACAAAATGCCTTTATTACATTAAATCTCCTTTATTTCAAATTTTTGGTCGACACTCATTGTGAACGTGCCTTTAGCGTTTGACAGTAAATAATTAGAATAGTGGTTACAAAGTGATTTGGCCCATCTGATTTTGGCCCAAAATTGAATTGTCCCAAAGTGATTTGACCCAAATTGATTTGGGCCCAAATTGAATGTCCAAAGTGATTAACCCAAATTGATTTTGGCCCCAAATTGAATTGTCCCAAAGTGATTTGGCCCCAACTACTCCTGCCCGAATTATTTTCTTGTTTGCGCTGATTATTTAGAAAATGAATTTGAAATTTGTTCAAACGTAGAACCGTTTACTAGTCGAGCCAACGTCGCTTGACATTGCCAGATCGGACAGCTTATCCGACTTTCACTGCTCCAGAACTGCCACATCGTTGAGTGACTTATATCGAATGAACATAACGTTTGAAATTGAAAATGCAAACAAAAAATAATTCGGAAACATTATCGAATCATTCCGTGTTCATCCCTGTTTTGTCTAAGTATCTCTCAGCAGTTTGTAATTTCTACTTTCATTTTTGTTGGTTGTATTTTGAGATCAAGTCTATCCTGTTCGGGTTTAACGTAGGCGTCCACCAATATTGTTGATACACGACCCACCTAGCCTCAAAGGATTAAAATCACTCAGATCCGGGTTATCAGACCAATGTTACGTCTTAAGCCAATTCTTCTTTTTTATTCTCATATTCTTTTTCAACAAATGCCTACATTGACGATGGCTGTTACATAGCAACTAGGTGGACTGGCGCCTTACAGGCGCCTAATCACACAATCAATTGGTTATTTACCGGAAAGCGGGATCGATAAAATACACTCTATTAAAACATTGGACATCTAACAACAACATTACACACAAATTGTTACTTTAGAAACACTCGTTAGCCACATCGTTAACACATCGTTAGCGTT
Source organism: Ditylenchus dipsaci (assembly GCA_004194705.1). NCBI lineage: Eukaryota > Metazoa > Nematoda > Chromadorea > Rhabditida > Anguinidae > Ditylenchus > Ditylenchus dipsaci. Next base: position 19,019 of record SADC01000459.1, read on the forward strand.
ATCTCCGCCCCCGCCCTGCTTCGCCATTGTCGCTTGCATCGTTGCTATTTGATTGCTTGCGCTGTTGCCATAATCTCTGCGCCCCGCTCTCAGCAGTCGTTCCTGGCGAGACATCTCTGTTTGCGTTCGCTAAAAGGTAAATCCATTGAAGACGCACATAAAAATAAAAACAAACATTTTGAAGGAAGGAACACATGCGCGCCCCCGCTTTCCGCCACCATCGCTAGTGATTGCCCCCGCTATTTGTCGCACCATCGCCGAACTTCTTTTTTTTTCGCATCATTGGCTTTGTTCGCCGCGGCGGTTCGCTTGTTTGGTTTTGGCATGAATGCTAAAAAAATTAATTAGAAGCAAAAACATATTCGAAGCAAAAAATCAATTAGAAGCAAGAATAAACGGAGAAAGAAAAAACAACGCGCGCAAATAATTTCAACAAACTAAATTAAAACAAACAAAACACTAAACAACAAAAAACCAAGTGGCGCCCTTTCAAAAAATGATTTCGAAAAAAATTCCTAAAAATACCAAAAAAACCCAAAAACCCCGCAAGACCAACCTTAAAATTGCATCTCGTCTCCGGGGTGTCGGCCAAATGAGCCGTGCAATAGCTCAAATGTAGCCAAGAGTACGCGCTACACGGACGGTGAGCTTTTCCGGCTTTGGTACAAAAACCCCGAAAAAATTCCATTGTATTCAAATAAGTGCCCAAAAACCCAAAAAATCCTGCACGACCAACCTTAAAATTGCATCTCGTCTCCGGGTGTCGGCCAATGAGCCGTGCATAGCTCAAATGTAGCCACGAATTCGCTCTACACGGGACGGTGTGAGCTTTTCCCGACTTCGGTACAAAAAAGACGCAAACAAAAAACCAAAAACGTGACGACGGAATGACAGAGAATCATCCAAATACTATATCAGAGATAATATTGAATAAAAGTCACTCTTTCACTTCCAATTTCATTCCAGCAAACAACCATCTTTTCCAGTTGGAAGAAAAATGATAAATCATTGATTCAGCACATTTTTCAAATTTATTTAACACTTTCAATTTTTTATCATGTTGATGAATGAGAATTCCTTGAAAGAGAGAACTTCTTCACCATCTTTCACAGTAAAGATTGCAGCAATTTCATTAACATTTGGCTTATTAAACCTTTTTTTTTTGTCATATTTCCCACTTGTGTCAAACATCAATTTTATCTCCGGTGCGGGCAAGCCAATTTCAAAGCTTTTTTGTTTTCTTCTTCTTCCACTTCTTTCATAATTTATTGCAAACTTTAATATATGAACTTGTTTCACCAGTACTTTTCGGTAGTATCTCTGGAACTGACGTTTTTCCCCAATTTTAATTTGAATACTCATTTGCAAATTTACACTCAAAATGTAGCCCTGCTTCTTGTCGTCATTTTCAAGCTTACCGCTTACACTACACAAAATTAAAATACTTCTTTAATTTTAAAAGATTCATTCTTTAGGTTAGTAAACGACATTCTATCACTCGAAAAAACATGATAGCTTTAAGTTCCTTATGGCTCGTTCAGGAAGTCCGGAGTTGGAGTTGGCGTTGGAGTATTTGGCATCGTGACACACTTACTCTAACTCCAACCTTGACTCCGATGCCAACTCCGACTCCAAATCAGCGTGTTCACGAAGTCGGAGCTGAGTTGGAGTATCTCTGATTATTGAAGACTTTTATGCCAGAAATCGGTATATTTTCCCCCTCTATCAGCTATTAGTGGCGGCAGCCTTGCCAACTATGAGTCTGAACAATCAAAAGCTTGAAAAATAAAGAAGTTCTGGCGAAAAATGCGCTCACCAATCAGAGATACTCCAACTCGAATTCCTGAACGAGCCATTATAGTGCTCTAAATAAAGACATGGCGGTATCTCAAGGTACTCATGCGTAATTTGTTTCAAGATTTGCATTTTATTTAGGATTAAAAATCTTTTCAAAAATGATGAAATCACATTTTTTGCTGAATAACGACCAAATTAAGGAAATTTACTCTATTAAGAATTTTCAGATGAGAACCGTGCGTTAATGCACAAATAGTTTTTCGGACTTTTGTGGATACAAATGGAAATCATCCGTATTTTTTCTAATTGCCAACTGGACTCTAATAGCCACCACCAGGGTTCGACAAATGTGCTCTTTTGGGTAACAATGTGCCTTTTTTTTTTTCACAGTTGACAAAAGTATGTGCTCTACAAAGGGCACATTGTGCCCTTTGTAGGGCACATATTTTTAATGTGCCTTTTAGGGATGTGTGCCCTTTGAGAGGTCCCTTTAGAACCCTGGCCACCACTAAAGTGCTATCGAAAAATGAGGCACCATGGCGTCCTATCAAAAAAGTACGGTAGTACAAGTTTTATGCGATACAGATAAGCTTGAAGGCTTCGTTCTCACATTAGTGATTTAATGCTCGTATCGCAAAATCAATATTTGCAACACTACCAATCAAATTCTCGTTTGACCATTTCGAAGTCTTTTCTGATGTTTAAAACATTTACTTTCAGTTACCCGTCCTATTTGTTGTTTGCCTTACCAGAATAAAATATCGTTTTACGGTTTCAGTGAAATCAGTAATTGATTATCAATGTCAAGCGTAAAAATCTGATGAATAAATACGATAAATTTTGATTGGCGCTTATAAACTTGGCGTTATACGTTTCCACGAAAAGTTGCAATGCAACTTTTTCATATACGCACCGAAAATTTTCATATACAAACGTATACGCACCGAAAAATTGTACGATTAAATGATTGGTTATTAAACATGTTGAATGAATAAACATAGGCTTTCAACACTAAGGGGGGGGAACGTTATATACGCATCGTCTTTTGTAGAAAGTTCTAGTTCTCTGGGGCAGTGTTTCAAACTCAAGGTCAAACTCAAACGCTAACTCAAGGTCAAACTCAAGCTAAGCTCAAACTCAAACTTTTGTTTGAGCTTGAATTTAGCTAAACTCAAGCTCAATTTTTTGTTTGAGTTTTAGTCTAGCTAAACTCAACTTTTGTTTGAGTTTGAGTTTAGCTAAACTCAAACTCAAAGTTTGGTTTGAGTTTGAGTTTAGCTAAACTTGAGTTTGACTTTGAGTTTAGCGTTTGAGTTTGACTTTAGCGTTTGACTTTGACTATTGTGGTTGACTTCAGCTTAAGTTCTAATGGTTGTTGTGTTTTCAATTGCTGATGTGATAATAATCTTCAGATGTCTGTCTATTTCGCCGATTCGTTGAGTCAAGAAACAAAAACGCCAAAGAAGCGCAGCCGAGATCCAATATGGGAAATTTCACCGAGGTCGATGATTTGAGCAACTCAAGATGAAGTGCATCCAGTGCAGCAGTAAATGAAAGTCATACATTGTCTTCATGATTGCGTTCTGTTCAAGATTGTAACGAAACACAAAGACGTCACTAACGAGCTATTGGGAAGATAGGCATAAAGACGATGAGCAGCTTGCCAAGAAGATACCGCATGCATGGCTGCTGGAAGTACTGAGCCAAATGAGAAGTAAGTTTTCTTATTGATTCAAAACTGTTCAAATATATGAATAATTACTTTAGACAGAAAATTCAGTCAGCCTTGGCAATAGTTCTTTCCATTCCGGCGATGTCTATCAACAGCTTTCTCCGTCTTCTGATGCGTCGACTCTTCCGTCTTATGTCACCGGAATGATGAGCGGAATGATGAATGCCTATTTGGGTTAGTTGATTTCGATCAAATTGTATGTTGTTTTTTTCGTTCTAGGTGTGACTTTACATTACTGAGATACTTCGTCATTTTTGCGCCGGCAGCTAGAGGGCTCCACACTGCAATGCTTATTCGTCCTAGCTTTTTATGAGCTTTCCCTAAGCGATGCTTTCAAATTGGTAACCGACGGAGAAGCAATATGGTCAAAGGACTTGATGAAATACGTGCAGGTTTCGTTAGTGAATTTGGCTCTATATGTGTTCGTGAATTCCAAAAATTTTGCCTTGGTCCCCCTGTTGTTTTTTTTTTCGTAATTTTTTGAAATTGTTGCCTTGGTCCTGTTGATCTTAAGTATGTGAGCCTTGTCCATTTACTCTACGGTGGACAGAAAGGTGAACTTCCATTGAATTAAGGGTCGGCCGAAGGCCGCCAGGTAAAACCCTTTAAGGAATTTTTCTCTTTAATGATTTTTTTACCTGGCCGGCCTTCGGCCGACCCCTAATTCAATGGAAGTTCACCTTCTGTCCACCGTAGTAAATGGACAAGGGCTCACATACTTTAAAAAAAGGTTTTTGGCTGTTTGATACTTTTAAGACTTTTGAAAAAAAATATCAAAACAAATCAACGGGGGACAAGGCACAAATTTCAAAAAATTACGAAAAAAACAACAGGGGGGACCAAGGCAAAAATTTTTTGGGAGTTCCACGACACATATAGAGCCGTGAATTTAAGTATTTTACACGCATATTAATTACGACTATTTTTTTAAGTGACATCGATCCAGATTCTCTCTGAGAAGATAATGAAGAAGAGGACCGAAGCTGAAAAAATGTTACTATTTCTGCTGCTATGGATACATCAAAGCTATCTACAGATCGCTAAAAAAGCTTAAGGTATTCTTCTACCTTTTTTTAGAAAAAACCGGTAGTTTGGAATATTTTGAATTTTAAGAAAAGACATCATCGGGCGTTGCCAGTACTCTGAGAAGTTTAATGGACCAAGCGTTTTGAAAGGTTGATTAATAGTGATTTCCTCGACTTCGATCCTATATACTTTGTCAACACGAAATTGTGAAGCAGGTGTCAGGTCATGAATTCGACAAACTTGGACAAAGTTCGTGATGCTTCATCATCGAGGATTGATCCTCTGAAGTGGTGAGGCAATTCAATGAAATACGGTTAGTGAATAATGGTTACTAGCGTTGTATTATCACTCATGACTCAAATGAATTTCAGAGTGTACAACAGATTGCGATTTTTGCTATAGATTTCCTTACTATTCCGGCTACAAGTGCGCTATCGAACGAGTGTTCCTCTCAAGCAGCCTAGCCTGCGCTAAACACAGAACCGAAATGCTTTAGTTTGCTCAACGCCCAGTTGGTTGTGTAATGTAATATGTATCTGGAAAATAAGAAATAAATTTAGGAAATTAGAGTGTTGTTGTTTTAGTGTGCAGAATAAGGCTGTTAAAAGTTTTTTGAACTCCTTTAGTTCAATCGTTAACATGAGGAACTGTACTTGTAATGCTACTGAATTCATGTAAAAGTCGGAGCCAAATCAATAGCTGATGTCAAAGTTAAAGTAAAACTCAAACTCAAACATCAAGTCAAACTCAACTCAAACTTTTGTTTGAGTTGAGTTTAGCTAAACTCAAACTCAAACAAAAATTTGAGTTTGAGTTTAACTAAGCTTAAACTCAAACAAAGGTTGAGCTTGAGTTTAGTTAAACTCAAATAAAAGTTTGAGTTTGAGCTTAGCTTGAGTTTGAGTTTGACTTGAGGTTTGAGGGTCAAACTGTTTGAGTTTGAATTTGAGCTTGAGTTTTAAAACACTGCTCTGGGGGTGTTTTAATTTACTTTTTAGTAAGTTTTTTGACTATTAGGTTCAAAAATCATCGAGCAATCGATTGCAACCATTTCCAGCACTGCTTTGCTGTCAGTAACTGCATCAATTTTGCGATTTTTGGCAAATGACCACCAAATTAGAGGAAACCAGCCAAAATGATGCGTATTTAGACTAATATAGCCTGATCCTCCGCCAAATTTATTTATTTGCTCACATGTTTAGTGACTTTCTAGACACAGAATTTCATGGGGAACAAGATAGAAATTATTTCACACCAAAATCACTTCAAAAACAAGGTATATAGCGAAGGTTTGACCAGGGAGAAATGAGTATTATCGACGGGTAGGATTTCAGTATTATTTAGGAACTGACTTTTATTGCGATTTCAATTTACATTGTTTCATACAACCGTATGCTGAAAATGACGACAAGAAGCAGGGCTACATTTTGAGTGTAAAGTTGCAAATGAGTATTCAAATTAAAATTGGGAAAAAACGTCAGTTCCAGGATACTACCGAAAAGTACTGGTATAGTCCTATTCAGAGATTTCATCTACTTGGATTTTGTATTTTTAGCCTTAACTTTATTACCAAATTCATTGCATGTGTCAAATTGAAGCCCAGAAGAAGCTTGGCTACTTTTGAGACACTAAACTTGGTAAATAAAAGGAGAAAATATAAGGTCTGGCCAGAGTGGTAGTTCGAACCTGTGACGGTCTGTACGAACTTCCGTAAGAAGACAATTTCGTATGAGCGAATTTTCGTAAAAGCGAATTTTTCGTAAGAAATTTTTTTCGTTAAGAGCGATAATTTTCGTAACAAGCTTTTTCGGAACGCGGTTTTCAGTAACATTGTGATATGTTAATGGCTTTTTGCTTTTTGATCCTCTTTATGTTTCTTATAGCTTCTGTGATGTTTTTGACCAAAAATAGTCAAGAAAAAATGAAAACAGTTCAGGGGTTTGAATCGAACCACTGGTGAAAAAAGGTAACACTTTACTTGGCCCCCCCCCCGGCTGACCCACTTTCGAGTGATTTTGAAAACCGATTGCTATTCGTGTTTCTCGACCCGGATTTTTACGGGAATGATCATCAGTGACTGTGAAAGTAAAAAAATTTTGTTTGGGATTTGCCTTGGTCCCCCAAGGTAAAATTTTAGAAAATTTTAAAAAAAAAAAATTTTTTAAATTGGCGCCTTTTGAATTTAAAGGATTAAGGGCTGTATTGGGAGGGGAAGAATAAAAGGGGCCACTTTTATGGCAGAACATAGAAAAGTAAATTATATGTTTCTTCGACTGCCCTCACCATGTTTTTCAAGGGCTGTGGCAAAAGAGACTCTATACGCATTTTTTGATCAAGAGTACTTCTCGGATATATCTAAGGTAAGTGAGTGCGCGCATCTCTAACTCTCAAGCCCCCTGCGCCCCTTCGGGGGCGCAGGGGCTTGGGGCTTGGAGTTGAGATTGCGCACACCCAATACCTTAGAAACAATCACTCGAGTGACTCTGGATGCATGAAAAAGATGCATACCAGGTTTATTTATGCGGTAGGCCCAGTATTCAAAACTATGTTCAACATCTTCTTGTTAGGGGCTTGTGTGTGATTAGTGGCCCCTTTTATTCCCTTCCCCTCCCAATACAGCCTTAATCCCTTTAAAATTCAAAGGCGCCAATTTAAAAAATATTTTTTTTTTTCAATTTTTTAAATTTTACCTTGGGGGACCAAGGCCAATCCCAAAAATTTTTTTTCACTTTCACAGAATCTGATGATCATTTCCCCGTAAAATCCGGGTCGAGGACACGAATATGCAATCGTTTTCAAAAATTCACCTCGAAAGTGGGGTCGCCGTGGGGGGGGCCAAGTAAAGTCTAGCTGAAAAAATTCATCCATCGACTTACCTACTGCACCATACATGCCATAATGGGAATAGCTATGTGTAGATATATTATATGAATTTAGTTCGGAGTTTTCACCATGCTTTGGGTATTTTGCTGGTCTCCTAATGGATGAAAAATCCGGGAGTCAGCTAATTATCGAAATTTCAGGCTTATGACTATGCTTACCAACTTTGTGTCATTACAGTTAATTCATTATAATTAACTGTTCGAAGTGTCAAACAGTGACAGAAGGCCAAAAAAATGTCAGATGATCCTGAATTAGAAAATTGATAAGAGTGAAAAAAATTTCGACTATTTCCTCTTACGAAGAAATTCGTTACGAAATTCGCTGTTACAAAAATTTTCTTACGAAGTTCGCTCTTACGAAACTTCGCTCTACGAAATTGTCTTCTTACGAAAGTTCGTACAGCCCTGTGACCTAAGGCGATGCGTTATATAAAGTTCGCCCCCCCCCCCCCCGGACCGGCCGTCGGCCGCGTTAAACGCATTTGAGCCCTTTGGATTTGAGCCCCGCATTTGAGCCCATGGCAAAAGCCGACATTTTGAATCACCGTCAAAATTTTGCTCTGTAGCTCATTTAGTCTTATCAAGCAGCTCATTTATGAGGTACGCGCTTCTGGTACGTTTACCAATTTACTCGTTCATTCATTTTGCCGTGGGCTCATAAACGATGCACTGTTTTATACTCCCTGCTATATGCTTGTTTAGATAATCGATGGCTTTACACGTGAATCGAGATGGATTGCAAACGTTCTGGCTCGAGTGGGAGATAATCCTAATCAGCCGGCGATTGAGGTAACTTCTTCTTTACATGCTCTTTTTTTGTCAGAATAATTGCGCTAGTAGCGAATACCCCCCCAAGAATCCGACCTTTTTAAAATTGCTGTAACTACCCTGCCAACAACAAGTTTAGGATTAGCCCTTAGGCTTAGGGTAGGCCAGCGTACGGAAGTTGTGACTTATGAAGAGTTTGCGCACATTTTCCGGGGTCTGGGACATAAATTTCGGTACTTTTTACTAAAGTTAAAAAAGGTGAAAATCGATGGGGGGGGGGTATTCGCTACTAGGGTCAAATATTTCATTGTTTAGGGTCAACTGCCGCTAACAAACAGTGAGAAGCAGCGTCTAATCGTTAACGGCTAGATTTGTTCTGTCGTTCTCTTAAAAATCAGATCTTGAAAAAACGTGAACTCTAGGGACTTTTAATTACCTCGATCAGAACCTGAAGGGCGAGCGACTAATAAGCCCACCTAAAAAAATTAAATAGGGCTCAAATGCGGGGCTCAAAGCGGGGCTCAAATTCGGGGGCTCAAATACGGGGGCTCAAATGCGGGGGCTCAAATCCAAAGGGCTCAAATGCGTAGTAACCGTCGGCCGTCCGGTCCGACTTTGTCGTTGCCGGCCGTCTGCCGTCTTGGACGTATTTAGCCGGCCGACCAAGCCGGCCGTCCGACCGTCCGGACTCTCTTTCAAACTCTCGACTCCTGCCTCTCAACTTGAGAGTGCTCTTTGAAAAGAGAATCCCCTCCTCAGAGAGAAACGGTATTCAGTTTGTTGATTTTGTTTGCGATTCTGGATTTTTTTGTATTTTTGTATGATTTTGTTAGTGCCAAGGTTGAAAAATAGTAGCCCCCCCCTCTAGTTGTAGCATTGCGTTTATTGAAGAGGGGGCGTTTACTGAAGAGGATGCGGAAAATGCGGTAATCCCTTTCTTGTCATATTTGGCTAATATCGTTAAATCTTTAAATTCCGTATGCAACTTATTCATTCGTTTTGCTTTGAGTTTGCCTGAAAATGTCTCTGAGAAGCAAGGGAAAGGCTGCAACCGAAAAGTCGCCGTCGGCTGAAACAGCCAAGGAAACTGGTACAATGAGTCCGATTTCGGGTGTGTCTTCGCCTCAAACTTTTATCGGATCGGCTGAGGCGAGCCCGCTTTCTGTTGCGCCTTCCGAAAGCCACATGCAAACTATCCAGGATTATCAGAGCCTTGGAACAAGTCGTTCTTCGATCTTCAACCGCAAATCTTCTGTCTGTCAATCGGCTACTGCTGAGACCGCCAGGTATATCTCATTTAAACCACCAAAAAGTTTTATTTTAATCATGATCAAGTTTAGTATTCGCCTCTCGACTTCCATTCTTTTGCTTTTGTCGATGAATGTGTGCTTGGTGATTGCTTCGCGTCTTACTTTGTGGAATTTCGTGGTTTCTCGTATGCTCGCTTCGCTTTTGGCTCCTTTTGTTGCTTTCTTTGGATATCAGGTAGTAATTTTCAACTTTTAGTGGGTTAACTGCTCTTAATTTCAGTGGTGCCACTACTATTCGATTGCTCTGACGCGCAAGAAACGTGCTTTCTGGGTGGAACCGAATATTTTGCTCACATACCAGCCTCGAGCTCGCTTTTTGGTCATTTTCAGTGTTTGGAAAAGCCAAAGCCAAACGCAAAGCCAAAGCCAAAAGTGCCGGCCAAAGCCGAAACCAAAGTCAAACACAAAAAGCCAAAATTTGGCCGGCCAAAATTTGGCTTTGTGTTTTCGGCTTCGGTTTTGGCTTTGGCCGGCACTTTTGGCTTTGGCTCTGATTTTAATTAAAACAGCGACGGTCGAAATTTTTTAGCGCCGGCGCTGATCAAATTTTCTTATTGCCCTAGCGCCGAGCGCTGACCCGGCGCTATTTTTCCCCAGGGCAGCGACGGCGCCGGAACAACACTGGTCAAGAACCTAAGCAGAATACCGTATTCTCTCTACTTGAACGCCACTCTCTAATAGAACGCCACCCCTTAGGGCCAAAACTAGGGGGCAAACCATATTTTATTGCATTTTTAACACAAAGTCTAAAAACTTTTTGGAGGTTGAAAAATAAACCACCATGGCGTTCTATTAGAGAGAATACGGTATATATTCTTTTAAATAGTTGCTGTGTACGCTGAGTTACTCCCTTCTTGTTTACTTTTTAAAAAGCCTCCACGTTCAGTTGCTAGTTTTGAGGCCAATAAGTGGTGGGTGTGCCATTCTAACGTCTACGCCCTTCTTTCTGCATCTAAAGCACTAGTATGCTTTTAAAAAGAAAATAGGAACAACCAAACAGCTAACAAGACTCCTAACTGGCACTAATGAGTAAATATGTCTTTTCTTAGCTGCAGCAGTACAAGGCTGTGATGTCTCTGTTTAGATTCAACTATTTTTTGATTAAAGCAGAAGGATTTGATATCTCAAAGTTAATGAATAAAAGATGCTATTTTTTTGTAAAATTTTACTTTTACTGGTTTCTTAGATTTTAGGTTAACGAAAGAAGAAGTTCAATCCACATTGGTTCTAGCATAGGCATTTTGTTTTACTGTGAAAAACGTCAATTCAAATCGTGTCGATTTTCTTTTCTCTTTGGAAAAGTTTATACCTCATTTTGAAAAAGAAGAATTGGCTAAATTGTACCCCGCACCCTCCACTCGATTGCACACCGTTCCTAACCGCATCACCAACCCTAGTTTTGGCTGTACAGTCGGACCACACGCGCGTCATAAAAGAATTTGCTCCATTTTTATACGGTCGAGCAAAATCTAGATTTTGCTCGAGAAAAACAGAGAATTTCTTGAGAAATTTCTCGGGAATTTTCTTATTGGTCAATCCTATCCGACCAGGTATATTTAAGTCTTTTTGACTGTTTTTTTCAATTTTAGGTGGATTTTAATTCTCTTTTGTTTTTAATAATCTATGAAATGGGGTACTCAAAATTCTTTGTGCGTCTATAGTACTGAAAGCTTGTTAAGATGCTGTCGAAATTTTTGAGCAGGTCCCGGTTAACCGAAACTATGCATTAAAGGTCGCGGTCAACCTTAGTATTTTTGGCGCTACCGGAGTATACCCCCCCCCCCAAATGGAATTTTTTTTAAAGTGTTTCCAAACACCCTATATCGACTCAAAATCGCCTCAGAAGCTCGAAAAAGCATTATTTTTGTGTTCTAGTCAATAAAAAATTGAGTTTTGGGACCACCCAAATATACCTATTTTGACCATTTTTGAAGGGTTTTAGGTCTGTATTTGGGTGGGGATGGACCAAAAAGGGGCCAATTTAGTGTGAAAAGGAAGATGTTGAACATAGTTTTGTTGACTGGGGCCTACCGCATAAATAAACTCTGGTATGCATACATTTTTTATGCATCCAGAGTCACTTTCGAGTGATTTGCGTCTAAGGTATGTGGGTGTGCGCATCTCAACCCCAAGCAACCAAGCCCCCTGCGCCCCGAAGGGTGCGCAGGGGGCTTGGTTGGTTAGAGATGCGGGCACTCACTTACCTTAGACATAATTCCGAGAAGACTCTTGAACAAAAATGCATTTAGAGACTATTTTTGCCCAACTCCAGTGACCAAAACATGCCAAACAGGCAAATGGTCAAAATTTCAAAATGTCCAAAACTCAATTTTTTATTAACCAGAACTCAAAAATGATGTCTTTTTTGAACTCCCGAGGCAATTTTGGGTCGATATAGAGTGTTTTAAACAGTGCTGTGCAAATCTCCGCTCTTCGCTCCGCTCTTTGCTCCGCTCTGCTCCGCTCCGAGCAAAGAGCCAGAGCGGAGCGAAATTTTTGAAGAAGAGAGCAAAGAGCCAGAGCGGGAGCGAAAAATTTAAAAAAGGGAGCAAAGAGCCAGAGCGGGAGCGAAAAATTTAAAAAAGGGAGCAAAGAGCCAGAGCGGGAGCGAAAATTTGAAAATGCACAGCACTGGTTTAAAACACTTTAAAAAAAATTTCATTTGGGGGGGGGGGGGTATACTCCGGTAGGTCGTATTTTTAATGCAAGAAAAATTTCGTTATTTTTTTTAAGTTAGAAAGCTTTCGAGAAATCAACTCTTTCACAACTCAAAACTGCTTATACCTTTATTGTTTTGCTTAGAAGCATGTATGTGGCAAAATAGAGAGAAAATGGATTATGCAGGCAGTAGTATCACATGTCTTGTGGCACTCTTCTTACCTGTTTCTCTGTCCCTGCCTCACATATCATTAGCTGTTTGTAGTCAACATTTTCTAAGAAAAGGAGATGTGAGTTAAAGCACCACTGTTTTTTATAACTGTCTTCTTGTGGGCCAATAATCGGTTTTTTTGGCTCAGCTTCTTGTTTACTTTGTATATCTTTTGCATTGACCTTTAAAGGGATTTTCAAATAGTTGGAATTTTTGCAAATTGACTGTGTGTAAACGCGTAAATGACTATCTATATGGTTTTTGACAGGCTTCTTTTAGGCTAATTGTTTTGCCGATGAAGTAAAATTTAATTATTTTTGACTTTCTGCTTTTTTAAGCTTATTCTTGTACAATTTTTTTAAAATTATTTTTGTTTATTATAAGACATCAGGTAATTGCCAGAAAAAATTGTATGTTTTTTTAAGCTTTATAACTTTTATTCGTCTTCAATAATGTATAAAATCGGATACTGAAATTTTTTAATAGTAACAAAGGCTAATTTACCATTATATTCAGAATATAGCCGAGTAATCTTAAATTTTACCATAATCGTTTATAATTTTCAAATGAATTTCAGATATTACTTTTTTCAAGAAAAAAAAAGATTATGACCGAGAATATCTCCACAAAGATTGTGGCCTAGCCATTTAAAGGAATCCTTGCTATTTTTTGGGACAAACTGACGAATTAAATTTTGCAATACATTAAAATAATTGGGTCAAAAAATGTCGGACCCTAGGCGGGAACGATCTTGAGGGGTGTCAGATGGCGTACCATGGTTTATGGTTTAAACGGTAAACTTGAAACTTCCCCCGCTCGATTTCCCCCCGCACCTCCCAGTCAATCAACAGAGGGAACCAAGGCAAAATTATTTTCAAAGGACAGGGTAAAAATAAGGTTTTCTAGAGCAAAATTTTTAGCTAAATTAGCCATACAAAACTTTATTCACCGTATTACTCTAGTAACTCCCCACCCAAAATCCAGAATTTTTAATTTTATGGCATTACCTATCGACCTGCTTTTTTAATTTGACTATCCAGCATATAACATAAAAAAATGTAGCCCTGATTCCCAGCTACATTTTAGTATGTTACATGCTGGAGAGTCAAATTAAAAAAGTAGGTCAATAGACAATGCCATAAAATTAAAAATTCCGGATTTTGGGTGGGGAGTTAATAGAGTGAATACGGTATATCCTGTCCTATAATGGCTCTATCACAATTGAAGGTGTAAATGTAAATGTAAGTGTAAGTGTAAGTGTAAGTGTAAATGTACGTGTAAATGTAAGGTGTCTTCACAATACCAAAAACATTTACACTTACACTTACATTTACACTTACGGTTTCACAATACCAATGTAAGTGTAAATGCAAAGTTTTCACTTATTTTCGTTTTTATTGCTAAATATGTGTTTTTTTTTTAACAAATATGGATTTTTAAAAACAAATATGGATTTTTAAAAACAAATATCGATATTTTTATCTGAAATACTAATGAACTATTCTCGGTTGACAAGCCACTCTTCATACTCACTACAAATTTTGTTGATGTCTTTTTTGAATTCCAAGAGAGTTTTCGGCTGCTCTGCGTTCAAAATAGAGAACGAGGGAGCCGTAGTGCAAAGGAAATCCGCAAGAAGCTTGTTGAATTTTTTAATGGTGCCGGTAGTGTGGATTTCCAAGAAAATATGATTTGATTGAAGTTTGATTAAGAATATCATTGATTGAAAACTTTCCACTACTAGCAGTTAAAATTCAAAAATATATATTTGTTGATAAATAAGCAGGATTTTAGCAATAAAAATTAATAAGTAAAATATTTGCATTTACATTTACATTTGTATTGTGAAGGGTAAGTGTAAATGTAAGTGTAAGTGTAAATGTAAGGTGTCTTCACAATACCAAAAACATTTACATTTACACTTACATTTACACCTTCAATTGTGATAGAGCCATAAAAAAATTATTTGCAAAAAAAAAAATTTCTTGGTCCCCTGTTGATTGAATGGAGGAGCAAGGAGCACCCCCGTGCGATATGCAATCGAGTGGGGCTGCGATGTACATTTAGCCGTTTTTTACAAGCTCTAGAAGTTTCGGAATAATAGCCGGTTAACCAAAGCTATTTATTTAGCGGTCGCCAACAATCCTACTGGAAACAACAGCTTTTGACTGATTAAAAGCTGTTGGTAATCCACTTTGCTTATTCAAATCCCTTAAAAAAGATTGAGGGTTGAGCCAGGAATCCATATTCCTTGATTAAAATATCCAAGTTATTTTTAAAAACAAATTCTCAAGTTGTAAAGCCAGGCCTTTTTCCAAATCCAATTGGCTGTTTAGGTGAACCTTCTCTAAAACTATTTATAAAATGTTCTAGCAAGTTGTGTGAGCTCCAAGTAATCCAAGGATCTCCGAGAATTTTCAATTACTGCTCTGAATAGGGCTGCATATAAGTGTATTTGAGCCAGAACTTGAACCCTAAAATTCTTCTCGACCATTTGTTTATCTAGTCTATTTGCCGTTGCCACTGCTTGTTGCCATATCGAATTATACTTTTTGTGCACTGAATTGAATCATTTATATTCTCAGGAAGCTCTTTGCCAAAAATTAAGATCTCTGAATTTAGAATGTTTAAACAATGAAAGAGATAAAATTTTAGGAGGTGCAACTACAAAAGACAGTTAAAGCAGGGTAGGCCCTATCCTAATAAAAGAACGGGGAGGGTTTCGCCTTGGTCCCCCCGTTGAATTTTTTAAATTATTTTTCAGGCTTAGGCTTGGGCAAAAATAGGCCAGTGAATGTTAGGGCAGGCTCGAACATGAGTTTAAAATATGTTTTGACTCCGTCCTAACAAGAGTCCGTCAAAAGGCATCAGAAAAAAGTGTTTTATTCTTATTATGAGATTAAATGATTTTTAAGATCACGAAAAAATTTTAAAGGGACTAAGGGATTTTTTCTGTCCTTAGGTTACCATTCCCGTTTTAAAGCAGTGCTTAATCCTACTATTTACGAAATTTAAAAGTCAATTATCAGTGGTCGAAACTGCATTTTGAGTCTTAGCCTCGGTCATAGTGGGAGTAATTTTAAGTAAAAAATGCCGCCAAAAGATGAATGGAATATTCAATCGATTTTAGTACAGTCGAACCTGGATATAACGCCATCCCACGCCAACGCCACGGTTCTTTCCCGCTCAGGGTCCGAAACCTTTTTAAGTCATTTTTTGAAAGATTTTGCCAGTCTGTTTTTTACAGTCTGATCCCAAATATCGCAAAAAAGAAAGATCCCGATTTTACCAAACGTTTTTCAAAAACTAAAATGTTTCGCCATATAAAACCACTTGTTTTCGGAAAGGGCTGGCCTTTTATCGAGGTTTTGTTTTTCACATGGCAATACTTTTTGGTTTTTGAAAAACGATCGGTGAAATCGGAATCCTTGCGATATTTGAGATCAGACTGTAAAAACAAAATTGGCAAAAATATTCAAAATTGGAGTTTAAATAAGTGTCGAACGCTAGACAGGGACGAAGTTTTCGGGGTGGCCATATATCCAGGTTCGACTGTATCTACAATTCTAAGAACTTATGATTAGTGTAGCCGTTAAAGCTACATGTTACGAACTTCCAAACAGTGTGTTCCTCCCTGTGGTCGATTTATCCAGATTAGGGTTGTGGAATTCTCCGGAATTTCTAGTCTTTCCGTATCAAATACTACATTTACTCGAGACAATTCTCAGGAGAATTCTCCGATTTTTATTTTTTCGGATAATTCCACAACCCTAAGCCAGATTGAGAAATCGTTTGCCAGTTATTTTTGTCTAATCTAAAAATTGTAAGGATTCCATAGAAAATAGAAACAATTGCGCCGAAAATACCCACAGCGCACAGTGTCACAAAAGCTTTGTTTTAATAACAAGTGCTCATTGTATCGGACGGCGCGGCTCTTTTCGTCTCTTCTATTTCTTTTTTGTTACAGAAATGGCGAAATTTCACTATTCAGAAAAAGCTCCATAGCTTTAACTTAAAAAAATTTTGCTTGAAAAAATCATGACATTTTTATCAGAACTTTTTTTTTCAACTGTTATTTTTTCATTTGGCCAATTTAGTGTTAATTGATGAGCACTTAGAAGTGTTGTTGAAAAAATATGTCTTTTAAGATGTGACTTAGCTAACCAAAATAGCGCGTTAGAATTATTAATCATCGGATAAATATTTAAGCAAAAACACTAAATAAATTAAATAAGAAAAAATTCAAATGATATTTTTAGTTGGAAAATATTTAAAATCATATAAATTTTTTTTAAATTTTGAACAAAAATACACTTACAGTCCACTCTCGATACAGTGTAGTGCGCGGGACTGGAAAAATATACACTATATCGAGAGTTACACTATATCGAAGGTTTCCCAACAAAACAGTCAATGTTGTACACTATATCGAGAGTTTTCGCCTTAATGACCTGAACCCCAAATCAAAAAGATATTTTATTCGACAAAAATAATAATGGTACCATGTGAGAAATGCATTAACGGTTAGACGAGAAGTAACTGGTCATTTTTGATGTACATTTATGGCTTGTTCACGTTGTTCGAGTTAGTGTTAGAGTTCGAGTTCGGGTAAGAGGTGTTCATGTACTCGAAAATCCGAACTCTAACTCTAACTCGAAGGTGTTCACGTACATCGAGTTAGAGTTCGAGGTCGCGCTTGAACGTGCTTATGTATATAGCTCAGATGGCTCAGAATTTTGCCCCTGAGCGGTCAAAAGCCACTAAAAGTTAGTTTTCAGGCCGTTTACTACAAGGGAATCCGAGTTATATGCATCATCACCTTCAAGTTCGACCTCGAACTCGAGGTACGTCGACACCCTCGAGTTAGAGTTCGAGTTCGGATCAGAGGTGTTCACGTAATCAAAAACCCGAACTCTAACTCGAACTCTGACTCTAACTCGAACAACGTAAACAAGCCATTACATTATCATGTTTCTGTTTTTCGCCTCTCTTCGTAAAAATATTCTTCTGATGCATCGGCAAAACTAAGCACCGCATGATCATCAGAATGCTGTTTTATATATTGACTGCAAAATCAAACGCTCTATAAGCTTTCAACCGTCTCTTAATTGTTTCACCTTCACTGCCCTTCACTACATTTCTTTTCGATTCTTTTAACCTCGGCAAAAAAATCCAAGAATTCAATTGTAGCTCATCGTACCCTCTTATTAATGAATTTGGCGCTTTTATTTTTGGCAACTTCCATTACTGATTTCTTCTAGTTCAAAGTAATCAAACCTTACTCTTTTTCAGTACTTATTACTCAATTTGCAAAAAACGGATAAATTTACATTTTAGAGACAGCAATTTCAATAAAATTAGAAAATATACACTTTATCGAGAGCTGTTTTCTTTGTCGGGACCGCAAAAAATATACACTATATCGAGAGTTACACTGTATCAAGAGTGCACTATATCGAAGATATGGTTCCTTATGTTTTTAAATTAACCAACCAAGTCGTAAAAAATATACACTGTATCGAGAGTTACACTATATCGAGAGTGCACTATATCGAGAGTAGACTGTACTTACGAAAAATGTCGTTGGTTGAATAATAATATTGGTTGATAATAATAATGTTGGTTGATTTTTTTTCACTTCTAAAAGGTATTTTCAACGCCAATTTTCATTTGTTATCAAAGCATTTTTCGTAATATACTGGATGTCCCAAAAATACTCGACGGATTTTTAAACGGCTTTTTTAAGATGATTCTTGCATCCAAAAATTATTTCGATGATATCATTTTGTAGCCCTTTCCTTCCTTTTTCGAATGATATATAAAGTTTCATTAGAATATTTTAGAAAAGCTATTATTTGGCTACAAACACATGTGAGGTCATTTTAGGATGTTGATAGGCATTTTTATCACTTTAACTGATCAAAATTTTAATTGAAATGAATGAGATATGGATTTTTTGAAAAAATTAATATCTTGAAAAATGACCAAATCAAATTTTCTTCAAATTTTTTGGAATTTTAGTCATTTTTTCAAGATATTATTTTTTCAAAAAAGCCATATCTCAACACCCAGATTTTTAAAAGCTACTGTGTGAAGTGGGTTTTGTAGCTCTTGAACTGCGCTACATCATGGTGCTCTTATTTTGCTATAGCCTTGTACTTCAAATTAAAATTTTGATCAGTTAAAGTGATTAAAATGCCTATCAACATCCTAAAATGACTTCACATGTGTTTGTAGCCAAATAATGGCTTTTCTAATAATGGCTTTTGTAAAATATTTTAATGAAACTTCATATATCATTCGAAAGAGGAAGGAAAGAGCTACAAAATGATATCATTGAAATAATTTTCGGATGCAAAAATCATCTTAAAAAAGCCGTTAAAAAATCCGTCGGGTATTTTTGGGACACCCGGTAATTTGCTTTTTATTTGAATTTTTTTCATGATCATGCTTGATCCAAAAAAGACAATTTTTGGCGCTTTCCTGGGCCAGACCACCACCAGACCACACACGGTTATATCCAAAATTGCCTAAAACGATGTTTTACATGTTTTCAAAGGACCATACTTTTTGATGACAATGCGAATTTGACAAATTCAAATGCACGCGTGACACTTTTTTCACTCCGAATTTTTTTTTCAGATCATTTATTATGTATTAACATAAATGATCAAAAAATGACAGAGCAAACACGGGAATCGAACCTAGGATCAACAATTAGGTAAACGGTCAGTTCGCCCCGTTTTTTGTTTTAGGCTTAGGCAAGGGTAAGCCAGCGTATGTTAGGATGGACTTTAACATGTTTCCCGAACTACAAAAAAGTTAAAAAATATGTTTGGGTATCGTTTTTGTGACAAAATTGTCATTTTTAAAAACGGGGCGAATTATTGTGGGCGAACTGGCCTGTCTCCGACAATCACCATACATCGCTACTATACCACTGAACCACTAGGCCATTTATATAAAACTTCGTTATACCAACAGTACATAATTCAAAAAGTATTTTCTGAGTGAAAAAAGTGTCCCGCGCGCATTTGAATTTGCCAAATTCTCATTTGCACCAACAAGTATGGTCTTTTAAGTGTGTGAGAAAAAAAATTTTCAGCCGAAAATTCTTCATATGTGATTTGAATTAAATTACACTAAATTGTCTTGTACAGGGTGGGTTGCAGTTTACAATCCCCCCCCCCCACAGGGACTGCTCGGATGGAGGAGATAACATCATATTCGTGTTTCTCGACCCCGATTTCATGAGATTTTTTAATTTTTCGAAAAAAATATTTTTTCAATCCACAGGGGGGTATCATGGTTTTTTAGTCAAAATTTGAAAAATTTAAATTGGCGCCTTTTGAATTTAAAAGGGAATAAGGGCTGTATTGGGAGGGGAAGGGAATAAAAGGGGCCACTTTTATGGCAGAACAATATAAAAGTAAATATATGTATTCTTCGACTGCCTCACCATGTTTTTCAACTGGGCCGTGGCAAAAAAAGACTCTATATGCATTTTATGGTCAAGAGTACTTCTCGGAATCATGTCTAAGGTAAGTGTGTGCGCGCATCTCTAACTCTCAAGCCCCCTGGGCCCCGTCGGGGCCGCAGTGGGCTTGGGGGCTTGGAGTTGAGATGCGCACACCCACATACCTTAGACACAAATCACTCGAAAGTGACTCTGGATGCATGAAAAAGCATGCATACCAGAGTTTATTTATGCGGTAGGCCCCAGTATTCAAAACTATGTTCAACATCTTCTTGTTAGTGGCCCTTGTGTGATTAGTGGCCCCTTTTATTCCCTTCCCCTCCCAATACAGCCCTTATTCCCTTTTAAATTCAAAAGGCGCCAATTTAAATTTTTCAAATTTTGACTAAAAAACCATGATACCCCCCCTGTGGATTGAAAAAATTTTTTTTCGAAAAATTAAAAAAACACGCGGCTTTTTCATGAAATCGGGGTCGAGAAACACGAATATGATGTTATCTCCTCCATCCGAGCAGTCCCTGTGGGGGGGGGGGCGGGGGATTGTAAACTCAAGCCACAGGGTGGCCCAAAAAAACCTGAAATTTTTCAAAATTAACACTGTTTTGTTTAAGACTTTTGAATTTATATATTTCTTACATTATTCAGCAGTGTTTGTAGCTTATTTAAAAGCCAAGATCAAGGGCTACGTGCTAGTGCAAAAACATTTAGAAAATCACAGCGAAATTTCAAAGAAATATGTCAGAATTTGCTGTTCAAATTCAGACTTTTTGAACAGTTTAAATTAGACAGTTCAGTCATTGAAATTTTGCGTGTCGCATTCATTTATTGTTTTTTCATCGTGTCTCTATTTTTTATATTGAATTTGGTGTAACAAGGATGGACGGTTGCAGTCTTAGGTCATAAGGTCAGCTTCGAGGCAAGCAACATATGGGAAGCAACCACTTAGTGAGTTAAATTTCGGATTTTTTCAGGTTTTTTGGGCCACCCTGTAGACTTGTATTACCCATCCAGTCAATTTTCGTTCGTCAATTTCTATATATTTTTGATAAAACCGCGTCATTTTTTATATTTATGCTTTGGTACTTTCGGTTGCGTATTTCCTGAAAATATTCCTATTCGGAATTTTTTCTTCTTTTTT
Source organism: Ditylenchus dipsaci (assembly GCA_004194705.1). NCBI lineage: Eukaryota > Metazoa > Nematoda > Chromadorea > Rhabditida > Anguinidae > Ditylenchus > Ditylenchus dipsaci. The sequence continues at coordinate 40,018 of SADC01000459.1, forward strand.
GATTTTCTAATAAATCAGCACGACTAGTCGCGTTTGCCGCTCGACTAGTTAGCAGCGATCAGTCCTAATTGTTTAACTTTAGTGGTATTACAAGTTCGGCGCTAGTAGCGAATACCCCCCCCAAACCTGACCTTTTAAAATTCGCTACTAGGGTCACAATTTCTGGCTTGACTTTACTTGACCCCCCCCCACGGCTGACCCACTTTTGATGACAATTTTGAAAAACCAATTGCATATTCGTGTTTCTCGACCCCGATTTAGGCGCGAATTTACCAGTCGTTTCCGGTAAAGTGAAAAAATTTTTTTGTCAAACCACAGGGGGGTATCATGGATTTTAGTCAAAATTTGAAAAATTTGAATTCGCGCCTTTTGAATTTTGAAGGGATTAAGGGCTGTATAGGGAGGGGAAGGGAATAAAAGGGGGCCACTAATCACACAAGGCCACTAACAAGAAGATGTTGAACATAGTTTTGAATACTGGGGCCTACCGCATAAATAAACTCTGGTATGCATGCTTTTTCATGCATCCAGAGTCACTTTCGAGTGATTTGTGTCTAAGGTATGTGGTGTGCGCATCTCAACTCCAAGCCCCCAAGCCCCCTGCGCCCCGAAGGGGCGCAGGGGGCTTGAGAGTTAGAGATGCGCGCACTCACTTACCTTAGACATGATTCCGAGAAGTACTCTTGATCATGAAATGCATATAGAGGCTCTTTTTGCCACGGCCCAGTTGAAAAACATGGTAAGACAGCCAGAATATACCAATATATGTTTTTTCTAACGTTCTGCCATAAAAGTGGCCCCTTTTATTCCCTTCCCCTCCCTATACAGCCCTTAATCCCTTCAAAATTCAAAAGGCGCGAATTCAAATTTTTCAAATTTTGACTAAAATCCATGATACCCCCCCTGTGGTTTGACAAAAAAAAATTTTCACTTTACCGGAAACGACTGGTAAATTCGCGCCTAAATCGGGGTCGAGAAACACGAATATGCAATCGGTTTTTCAAAATTGTCATCAAAAGTGGGTCAGCCGTGGGGGGGGGGGGGGTTCAAGTAAAGTGTTACCCAATTTCTTACATTTATTCTTATTTTTTCTAATAACTAGAACAGCATTAATCATTATGCTGTCTCAGTTTTGTTTTTTGTCTGTTTTTTTAAGAAGCTGGTTTAATACCCTCCATTTAATGTCCGCTGGGACATCTTGCTTGCTTACAGCTATTATTATTATAGCATATTGGTATAGTCGAGTAATTTTCGTCGTTGGCAATTATTTATCATTCAGCAGTATATCTTGGGAAGCATATAACACGCCTCAAAATATTTTTTTTATATTTCTGACTTTAGAAAAGTCAGGCACTATTTCGCACTATCTTAAAATGAATAGACCCAAAAACGCATACCGTATAACCTCTATTAAACGGACACCCTCTAATAAACGGGCACCCTCAAGGACCTATATCTCAGCGCAAAAAAATTTTTTGCAAATCTGTTTTTCGCGTTTTCTTGATCACCACGATCTTAGTTGATTCCGCTTTTTAAATTTTTTTGAGTACCCAAAAATCTCAAAATCAAAATATTCATTTTTCGATTTTTTAGGGGTTGAAAATTAAACGGGCATGCCCGTTTAATAGAGGTTATACGGTAGATCTGCACCAGACACATTTGAAAATCGCACCAGCCTGAGTCAGGATGATGCGCGCCGAATTAACTGCAAAATTTCTCAAGTATTACTCATTCCGATATCTTGGTTTTTTCTCGATATCTTTTTTTACGAACGGAGACATGCTGAGGTGTCTAAAGTTGTAATAAAAAAAGATTTTCAATAGGCACCCGTTAAGATTTGACCTTTTAAAATCTAAAATTTTGAAAATAAAAGTTGAGAGGGCGAAATTTACCTATACCCCACCACTCAATTAACCTTGACCTCCACCAGTAAATCAGCTTGGGGCACCAAGGCAAAAAAAATTCGTTTGAAATTTTTTATTTCAAAATCCCAAAAAACAGGTCTTAAAAACAATGTATTTGCACTCTTTGTTTATTTTCATGCAAAAAATTATTGGTATTCAAAAATGGAAAAATTTTGTCTTGGCATCCAAAGCTGATTTGCTGGTGGGGTCAAGGTTAATTGAGTGGTGGGGTAAAGGTAAAGTGCTCCGGAGGTAAGAGTATTTTACTCGAGAAATTTCACAGTTAATTCGTCGCACATCATTCTGACTCAGGATGATCACGTGCTCATCCAGGCGATTATGCGATTTTCGCTTGACGGCGCAAAAAAGTGCCTCACCCCCCTAAATTCAGAAATAAAAAAAGTTTATTTTGAGGCGTGTTCTATGTGTGTTGCTTTGTAAGTGTTGTTCATAACCACTTTTCTAGTAAAAGTGGTAGTAACATAGAGTACCAACCCGATAAATTACTTGTTTAGGGCTCAATAATATGCATAACATATGCATAGCATCTTCCACTCTTTTTCCTCACCCTAATCATGTGTTTTGCATTTGAAAGTTTAGCTATGTATACGCATAATTAATCCGCTTGTGCAAGTGTTTTATTCCAAAGTTATGTTGCATGAAATTCACCTGCAAAAATAAAGATCTTTTACTTGTGTCCTAACATCTTTTGATAAATTTTTGTAAAGCTTGTTGTACAGTTAATAAAAGAAAAATATAATTGTCTGGACAGTTAACTCTCATTTTCTACTTCTAAAGTAATGACAAGCAATCTGTTTCTAATAGGGTTGGTTGATTGGTAATTACCCGGGTAATTACCCGGAAAAATACTTTTCGGCCTTATTTCTCGGTAATTACTTGGGTAATCACCTGAAATCACCCGGGTAATTACCCGGAGAAATACTTTTTCCGGAGAATTACCCAACCCTAGTTTTTAACTTACGAAAAATCGACAACTCTGTAATTTTACAAAACTTTGTCTTATAATAAAAAAAAGTATAATGTAACTTTTTTGAAAAGTCTACCGGCTTTTCTGTCTCAAATTCCCTGGTTTCTGTTTCAGATTTAGTTTTGCCTGTTTCGCAAAAAAAAATTGGCGCTATTGGAAACAACCCTCCAGCCCAAAGTCGGATCTACTGGAATAACCAGCTCCCCCATCCCTTGGAGTATATTCCAGTAGGTTCGATTTTGGGGGAGCGGTATATTTCAGTAGCGTCAAAAATTTGGTTATTTTTAAGATACCGTATCCGCTCTAATTATAGACCCGTCTATAATTTTTCAACCTCCTAAAAATCGGAAAATTTTGAATTTGATCTCGAAATTTTCGGGTGCTCAACCAAAATCTAAAAAGTGGAATCGGTAGAGCTCGTGGAGTTAAGAAAACGTATCAAACAGATTTGCAAAATATTTTCTCTCCTCCAAGATACAGACCCTCAAAGCCGAGGGGGGTCTATAATTAGAGAGGGGTCTATAATTAGAGTGGATACGGTATATCGAAAAGCTTAAAGGAGAGGGGAACAGCTACTTACACGGGAAGTGCACGACCCGACCGTGGCCTTTTAAAGAACCTTAATATACCAAAAGATAGCTCTATTCTTGCTGATTACGGACCCGTTCGCAGAATCTGCTATGGAGCGATCTACGCCGAGATATCAATCTTCGAAAATTGTAAATTCTGGCAGCTAGAATATATAACTGACTAACATCACAATCTAAGATATCAGTATGGTGCAGTAAAAACAATAACGGTCCTCTGTTTAATACCACAGGTTCGACTCCTAGCTGGTGCACTTTTTAATTTTTCATTTTTTCCTTGCCAATTTTTATTTGTAAACAACAAATAATCAATGAGTGTTTGTTACCAGAATTTACAATTTTATAAGATCAATATCTCGGCGTAGATCGCTCCATAGAGATTCTGCGAACAAGTCCGTAATCAACAAGAATAGAGCTATTTTTGGTATATAAGCTTCTTCAATAGGCTACGGTCGGTCGTGCACTTCCCGTGTTAGTCCGAAAAAAAATTCGGCCTCGGTGACGTAGTGTATAAGTGTTTGTGTTTTATGGCCCGAATCGTGCGCAGGTTCGACCCCACCTGGTGGCACGCTATTTATTTTTGCTTGTTCGACCAATTTCGAGAGGCAATCGGGTCGCTGAATCTGGCGCTAAAAAAGTCCAATCACCCAGCCCTCCCTCCCTCAAAACTTCTCTAACAAGCCAAAATAAATAGCGTGCCATTACGTGGGATCGAACCTGCGCACGATTTTAGCCTGAAAAACACAAACGCTTATCCACTGATGCCACTTTTTCATTCCCAAGTAGATTTTCCTCTTCTTTCAACCATATAAATCCGATTTCAAGTGCCCACTTGTTTTTTCTCAAATAAACCTGAAATGCTCCTTCCGCCAAAAAAATGCAACCACATTATATCCCTCTCCATTTGTTTCGCCATCTAGCCGCTGCTGCTGCTTCCCTACCCAAACATGCATGCCCCCATATCCATATACATGCTGTGAATAAAAAAATGAAGAAAGCTGGCGTCTAGCAACCAGACAAACAGAAAGAGAGTCAAATGATTTTCAGATAGCTGTTGTGGCACCACTGCCTGCCCCTCCACTCCCATATTCATTGGCACTAGAGCTAGAGAATTGGCTCAGCCGCCTGCCTAATTCAATCCACCTGCTTGTTGGCCGCTCGCTCGCCACTTAATTCCTGCTACTACTACTCTTGACGGCACTATATCACCCTCATCCAGTCCCGAGTTCATCATAACCACCAGCCGGCCTCCTCCTCCATTCAATCTGGATTTGAAGCAGCAGCAAGAGGCGAAGGCGGGCCCTGCCACCTATCCTTTTGGAGTGGCGCATGAGGGTGAGTATGGGGTGTGCATGCATACTTGTGTGCTATTCCCTTGTAGCTCAACCATTTGATGGGTTATTGATGGGATAAAGCCATTTTTGTGTGCATAAATTTTATGTTGCTTTTGGGATATGCAAATCTTTTAATGAAAATTTTATGCTTTTTACTGCTGAATCAAAGTTGATTTAGAGGTTCTAAACAGGGTTATTTATTTTTTGTCTTTATAGCTATTTACAGCTTGGTAAAGGCCAGTCCGATGCTCTTATCCTTAGGAATGTGCTTTTCAAGACTCCTTAATCTTAGACGGTTTTTCAGATTTAGGTCACATTTTTACAATAAAAAAACGCTGGATAAAATATACTTTTTGGTTAATCTTTTTTTTGTTAATCTTTTTTTTTTAAATTTCATATATTGGGTATTAAAGGGGCATACCAGCACGTTACACACCAAACTAAGACAGGGACTAGCAAGTTTTCAAAAACCGTCCTTGTTTTCACTCGGTTTGTGAGAAATCTGATATTTCTGACCTTATCATACTTTTAAAAAGCAGGTAGAAAACTTTCGTCGGATCAGGTACAACGCATAAAGAAAACGGTCACGAGAGAAATAAATTGCTGGTCCCCGCCTTAATTTCAGTGTAACCCTCAGATATGCCTTTTAACATAAGTTCCAGGAACGCTCGTGTGTCCTTTTTTGGCTAAAGTTATAGAATCAGTCTAAAGACTGTCTTTATGCCTAATAATATATTGTTTATTAATTGATGTTTTCCACCATCAGAATAAAGAAAATCGTGAAAAATAGCAATTTTTTGCCTTAGGCCCCCTGTGGTCATTTATCAAAATAGGCAATACGTGGTAATTCAAATGTTTTTTTGTCTCGAACGGAATTCAAAATATAACCCTCAATTTTAGCGTTTATGACTAGTTTTATAAGAAAGTTGGATACGCTGATCACGAATCTGGTGTCAGGTTTCTGGAATTACTGTTTCTGATCTGAAAATGAAAATTTTATTTTTGGTAGAAAATGATCACAAGGGAGAATAAGGCAAAAAATGCAATTTTTTGTCGATTTTCTCCATTCTGATGGTGGAAGACATCATTTAATAAACAATATATTATTAGATATAAAGACCAGATTCTATAACTTTAGCCAAAAAAAGGTCACACGAGCTTTTTTGGAACTTATGTTAATATCCAATAACTTATTTACGGATCATATGGAAATGCAATACCGAATTTTTGAAATTTTTATTTGAAAAATAGCTGCGACTCAATTTCATGCTTTTTTAAATAGATGCTGAATTTACCGTATTTCCTCTAAAAAGCCCCTTACTCTAAAAAATACTCCTCCGTCCTCCCTGACTTTGGGAAGCTGTATTTCAGCCCGGAGCGGAAATCAGCGACCCTCCGGAGCCAGCCAAATCAGGTAGTTATATCTAGAGAGCCGTTTTATCGAGGGTCATAAACTTAAGGGGGTCATAAACTGCTGTTTTTATCATGGTTTTATTTGTTCACTTTTATCTGCCTAGGACATAAAAAACCCCGATTGGCATGTAAAAAAACACCCAGGTGAGAAAGTTACGAAAGTGTTGTAATTTGAACCATTTTACGTGTGGAGAACATTGAACAGGATCCCTCTACTCAGTATCAAAATTTTCTTCCTTGTAGTTTCAACGATTCTTTTTTAGTAATAATTCTAGTTTCTAGTTTTATAGACTATGTTTTTACGAAAATTTACAATTCTATATATGTTTTTGATATTTTGAAAAAAAAAATCCTTAACTTTTGACCGCTAGACCACACTAAAAAAGGTATCAAGTTGAAAAATCCTGTCAAATCAATGACTTTTCCCAACAACTTAATGATCTTTCTTATCAAACTTCTAAAACCTTTGGTTTTTCTAATTATTTCGAACTTTATTGTAGTTCTTAATGGCTTTAATTTATTTGCTACGCTAAAAACGCGAAAAATGCTACGAAAAAACTGAAATATGCCACGATAAACGTATTACACCAAATTATGATATTTTCAGGTTTTTGTTAGATTTCTTATCAGTAGCGTGTAGCCCAGGACCTCAGCTTTCTAGTGAGCTGTCCAACTCTATTGAATGATTTCGAAAAGAGAATATTTAGAGGTTTGAATGAAGTAACAAAATCATGAAAGTTAATTCAATGAAACCTCTAATAGTTTGTTCGCGCTGTTCGAGTTAGAATTAGAGTTCGGATTTCTGGCTACGTGAACACCTGTGACCCAAACTCGAACTCTAACTCGAGGATGTTCATGTACCTCGAGTTAGAGTTCGTGTTTGAATTTGAAGGTATTCAAGCATATAACTTGGATTCACTTGTAAATCCCCCAAGAACTAACTTCTAGAAACCCTTAACCGCTCTGTAGTGAGATTCTGAACTAAGCTATATACATAAGCATTTTCAATTTCGACCTCGAACTCTAACTCGAATTACGTGTACACATTCCAGTTAGAGTTCGGATTTTTGAGTACATGAAAACCTCTTACCCAAACTCGAAATCAAACTCTAATTCGAACAACGTGAACAAGCCATAAATATATACTTTTCTGGGATTATTCGACAGAGATTGATAGCTTGATGGAAAGCTGAGATCCTGGGCTACACAATACTAAAAAAGTTTTGAAAATTTGAAAAAAAAAATTTGGCAAATTTGAGTTTAAAATTTTTCGTAGCGCAATTCATTTTTTTCGTAGCATTTTTCAGGTTTTTAGCAAACCAAATCAGTTACAGCCGTTCACAATTTTAGCTTTCTAGCAAGTAACCAACTTACCAAAAAGGTTTCAAAAATTGGGAGGAAAAACGGTGCGTAGACGTTTAGCGGTTGGCGGGACAAATGTCCCAAAACCCCTAAACGTCACACCAAAACGCCAAGCTTTTTTTATCATTACTTTGAGGATGTTCGGATGTTTTTTTCTGTCCTAAGCCTAAGGCCTAGGCCTAAGCCTAAAGCCTAATCCTAAGCGTAAAGCCTAAGCCTAAAAAACATCTAAAAAAAGCTTGGCGTTTTGGTGTGACGTTTAGTGGTTTTTGGGACATTTGTCCCGCCAACCGCTAAACGTCCGTATGCCAGGAAAAACGTCTGAATTTTTCAAACATTTCGTCCATTAAAAGACGTTTTTTGCAATTTTTCAAATCTCATTTGATCAGTTGATAGCTTGTTAGAAAGCTAAAATCTAAAGCTACATACTGACCAAAATCTGAAAAAATTATGGCTTGGCCAGACTTGCGGACAACACTTTGCAGACGCAACGTACGCAGACCAAATTTTGCGGACGCAATATTTGCGGACGAAAATTTGCAGACAAAGATTTGCGGACGAGATTTGGCGGACCAAATTTTGCAGACGAACATTTGCGGACGAACATTCGCGGACCGACTTTTGCGGATCAGTACTTATGGACAAAGTTTTTCATACGCTATGTGACTGCGACGGAGTGACTGCGACTGAGATCTGGGAAATCATGCAGAATGAGATATATATACTTATATATATCGTCCGCGAACCCTCGTCCGCAAATCTTGCGTCCGCAAGATTTGATCCGCAAAAGTTGAGGCGCAAAACCTCGTCCGCAAAGCTCCGTCCACAAAAATCACATCCGGAAATACGCATCCGCAAAATATTGTCCGCAAGTTTGGCCAACCCAAAATTATTACAAAACCAGCGATAATAAAGAGTTTTGAAATATAATGTAAACATTTTTACATGCTTCCAAAAAAATCATTTTATTCCTAATGAAATGGTCCAGAGTGTTCCCTGAACGAAAAAAATATTACTATTTTTGCCCTTACAAACCCTTAATTAAACTATTTTTAGTGAACCGAAAAGCATTTTCCCACCATTACCATTTTAGCTGCATATGCACACACGTTTGAGATTAACCATGTTACATATCCACGTCAAGACCACAGGGATTACAAACAACCAGACTTAAATTTTTCGCATAAAAGATATTGCTCTTTCAAAGATTTTTCTATCCCACCCCAGAAATTCGCCTTGGTCCCGAAGCTGATTTTTTCGCGAAAAAAAATTTTCGCTTTTTTTTTGAACTTTTTTTTAATTTGACATTTTTTTATAAAACTGTGAAAGCTCGATAAAAAATTGCAAAAAAATTGCTTGAGGGACCAAGGCGAATTTCTGGGTGAGCGTTCCGACATTTAGCCAAAAACCACAAAAACTAACTTCCAATTTTCAGATTGTTCCCAGTTTAACAACCAGTCTTTTGGAAATAGCAGCAACGGTCACCATCCCCATCAGCAGCAGCAATACAGTAGTAGTGTGGCGGTGCACACCACCTGCAACATAGATAACCAGCAGTTCAACCACCAGCAATACCATCAGCAACAACAGCAAATCCACAACAACCAGTTCCTAATCAACGGTAGCAACAACAACCAGGCCACCTCCCAAATGCCTCTGTTCAAGAGGAAAGAGGCATCCAACTCCAGTTCGGCTGAGCAAAGACGAGCCAATTCAGCTGGAGTGGATGCTTCAGGCATGAATATTAGAGATAGATATGAGTTTCGGGATGTATTGGGCACTGGAGCCTTCTCCAAGGTGTTTTTGGCAGATTGCAGGTTTGACCCCGGCAGCATGGTTGCCATCAAATGCATCGACAAAAAAGCTTTGAAGGGCAAGGAGGAATCACTGGAGAACGAGATCAAAGTGCTCAGAAAGTGGGTTTTTGGAGTTTAAAAATGATTTTGTGCACTTAGATTCTTGTCATGGTCGCCCCTGTTGTTAACGCTTTAGTCTCACATGATTATGGTTACATGACCACATTTTTGGTAAAACAACAGAGGGACCAAGGCATATTCTGGCTCCGAATTCGGTACTAGCGCCAAAATTGGGGTTTTTCACTATGAGGTTAAAAAAGTATATTTTTGGTATTTGTTAGTCATCTCATAAGGGAGGGACCCTGACTGTGACCTGGAGGTAGTTTCGATGAATTTTTATTACGCGCGAATTCTTGTAGAGCATGCCCAAATCCCATGAGAATTTAGCTCCCCATCTATGAAAGCTAACAAAAATTTTAGGAATGACCCATGGCACATGGGTCAGTTATGAAAAACCATGATAGGGGTATCGAGTTGTCTTTAGAACTTTGAGTGACCCTTGTACCACCTTTTGTAAATCTTCAGGACTGGGGAGCCGGATTTGCCAGGAAGTTGAACACGCTCTACAAGAATACGTATAAATAAAGTTCTCATCGAAGTTCCCCCAGGTCACAGTCAGGGTCCCTCCCTTGTCAGTCAATTATTCTAATGGTGTTTATGTCTTCAACGTGCAGGTTATTAGATTCACTGAATAGCTTCTATTCTATGTCAATAAAATTATTTTTAATGGTTATTGTTAATATACTAGAGCAAAAAAGGATTTCTAATGCCTGGATTTTTTTTACATGGAATGTGTTGTTGATCAATCCAGGTGATTAAAAAAGGAGACAAACATTAGAATCATCAGTAGTTAATAATTTATTACTTAAATAACTAAACAAAAAGCCTGTACTAATCCCTATGGATAGTCAACATTTGAGTTTCGATTTTTTGCAAATGCCGAAGCACCTTAAGTTCGCGAGAAAATGCCGCAGTAAATGTGCAAAGTTAAATCTAATCATGGCATCTTAAAAAATTTTGGGATGAGGATATTTTAATAAAAATAAAGGTACATTTGAAAGAAACCCAATCATTTTATCCAATACTCACACAATTTCTTCGAAATTACAAAAATGATATATATTTTGGGTTTTTAACAAAGGACAGATGAAGCCTCAGTAAAACACTTTTTGAAAAGGCAAAAAGGGTGACTCAATAAATCTAGAAATGCGTCCAAAAGCGTAAACGATGTGTAAAAACTTTGCAGACTTCGACACAATAACATTGTGCAACTTTTTGATACATATGATGAGAAGAGCCATGTATATCTTGTTATGGAGTTGGTGACTGGTGGTGAATTATTTGACCGCATTGTGGCCAAGGGCTCTTATACAGAACGGGATGCCTCCAACCTTATTCGACAGGTAAATTCAACAACTATTAAAAATAAAGATTATTGTAATATAAAGCGTCATACAAACTTTCTATTTATTCTTTACAAACTATGGATGCAGCTAACCTTTTCCATTTAAAGCATATTGGAGAAAAGTAGAAATAAAAAAGGTCTAGGCTTTCTTATTAAAGCTGTCTGGAATTTCAAAAATCAGTATGGATATGTCAAAGACTTGCATGTTCTAAGCTGTTCCCTTACGTATCTTTATTCCTTACGTCAAAAATTTTAATCCTTTCTGAAACAACAACTATCTAGACAACATGCGCACTAAGAAAAGAAAGCCAGACCTTCAAAGACTTATGGTATTACGTATAATTATTTTTTCGGAAAACTTTAAGTCCAAAATACTTAGCAACAAGCTTGTCATGGAAAACGCTGTAAGAAAAAAACAGGAAAGAGCCAGTAATTTAAAGACTACTCGGACGCAAAGTGCTTTTAAGAAAATATTTATTTATAACTCAGGAGATCTCCTAGGAATTTTTTGAAACATGCACCGGTATCAAGACTTTAACTGATTAAGTCAAGCCAGTAAAAAGCCATCCAGTTAAGAATTCAAAACTACTGAGTTTTATTTACAGCAATCAAAAATAACAACAACGACAAATAACAACTACACGTCTTCTTGATCGAAGAACCATCTCTTAGACAACCAACCTATTCGATCAAGCGGCCAGATTCTTAGCACCATCCGATATTTGATAAGCCCCACAGGAACGCTTCCGAAATCGCGAGAATCAGTTGAACTGGCGGAGTTGTCACCGAGAATGAAGCAATGACCAGCTGGAACCCTAGCTCTGCCAAGATTGAAAAAGTACTGAGGAGAGACTGGATCAAGGGGTTTGTAGATGAGTCGCTTGCCAAGGAGCATAGTCGGATCTATAGGCGAAACAACACCTAAAATGTAATTTCTAGTAAGCTGTTAAAATGAAGAATAGTTCAATCCAATCAGAAAACTTACAAACGATATCACCACGATGCAACCTTTTTCTGGATTTACTATTTAGCGGACAGGAAAGAATGACATCTCCATCTTGAACTGCTGGATGCATTGATGACCCTTTGCCTCGAATTATCATTCCGAACTGGCTGAATATGGAAGAGAGAGCAATAACATAGACAAACCGCCTGAATCCATTCTTCATCTCTTTATATAAATTCATACTGGAGTGTTGCCTGAATTAAAACAGGTATTATAAAAGCGAAAATAATTGAGGTTCGGAATTTTCGGCGATTTACAAATTTTTGGTTTATTGCAAAACGTCCAAAAGCAGCAGGAAGCAAGGACATCATTTTTTGAAATCACACAATTTGATTTAATCTAAGAAATCGCAAATCTTGACTTTTAGGAGCAATTTTTAGCGCTAACAGTAAAACAGGTCAAATTCTTATGCTGACGAGAAATAAAATTCGAAATCTGCTACAACAATTTACCCTGATACCAGGCAAGATAGACGAGCTTATTAGGTGATATTTATATCGGAAATCCAACTTCCATTGGGGCTACCCTATTAAGCATATTATCCTGTTTTGATTATCCTTCTTTTACGTGACTAAAAAAATCGAGTAGCCTCCAATTCCGTTCTCCAGGATGTTTCGTAAAAACTGAAGGTTCTCCGACCTCGGAATCAAATGTACACTGCGTTTGAATCAGTAACCAGCCTCAGTGACAAGTACTTGGTACAAATACCAGGTTAACGTAGGTCAACCGTTAGGGTGTCTGCCTTACTTCTCGTTCACTCTCATACACAGAAATAGCAGCTACTCGAAAGACCCATAAAGTGACACGCACACAGCTAACGAAAGCCCAAGAAAATGCACCGGCGGAAGCCAAATAGAATGATAGGAAATTCAAGCAGCAAAATATACATAGCTTTACTTAAGCAAAGATGAATAACAGCAACAATAACCAGATGACAAAAAGTAACTATTTATTTTCTTTCTCGAAGAACCAATGACCAGAAAGCCAACTCATCCGACGAAGCGGCCAGATTCTCAGCACCATCCTACTTTCGACCAACCCAAGGGAATGCTTCCAAAACTGCGAGAATCATTTGAAGACTGAGCATTGTCGCCGAGAACATAGCACTGACCAACGGGAACAGTTTCTTTTCCGATCCAATTCTGAGAAGGAATCAAATCACTAGCCTTATAGACGACTCGCTTACACATTGTCTTTTCCGGCTCCACAGGCGAGGTGAGGCCTTGAACAAATACAATCAGATATAGTTCAAAATTATTCTTCGAACTCAAAAAAGAAAGTAAAAATGACTCACAAACAATGTCTCCCCGATGACAATTGCTTAGGCTAGGAGACGACCAATGGAATTTCTGACAAATGACGACATCACCATCTTGAATTATTGGATTCATTGACACACCACGGCACACGACGATTCCACCCAATTTATCAACCACGCAACCAAAGCCGAAAACACAGATAAGGCCACCGCCGTAGGATTTTATCTTCTTAAGGATAGACATATTCGGATACAATCTGAAAAAGATGATTTAAAAGAACGAATAATAACCCAAAATCATAAAAAAGCAACGACTCCCTCCGTGTGAATACAAATTTTTGACGCTACTTGCATATACCTACATATACCTACGTCCGACTGTAGAGCCAAAACTAGGGTTGGTGATGCGGTTAGGAACGGTGTGCAATCGAGTGGAGGGTGCGGGGTACAATTTAGCCAATTCTTCTTTTTCAAAATGAGGTATAAACTTTTCCGGGCAGCCGACGATTGCGCCATTTCAAATTGCGCCAATGCAGATTGCGCCACTGCAAATTGCGCCAAAATCGAATTGCGCCACTACAAATTGCGCCATTACAACCCTGCCAATTTCTGGTCATTTTACTGAAATTGATCATTGAAGGACATGAAAACAGTCACCCCTAATACTGGAAGGGAACGAAATCCGTTGAGATCAGATTAAAAAACACATTTGCTTAACTTTAATTAGAGTATATACCGTATATTCTCTATTAGAAGGCCCGGGCCTTTTATTTTTCAACCCTAAAAAGTCGGAAAAAAAATATTTCGATTTTGAGATTTTTGAATGCTCAACTAAAATTTTAAAAGTGGAATCAGATGAGCTCGTGCTAACTAAGAAAACGCGAAAAACAGATTTGCGAATTTCTTTTTCTAGGCTGATATATAGGTCCTCAAGGGGGCCTTCTATTAGAGAGGGGCCTTCTAATCGAGAATATACGGTAGTGGCGCAATTTGATTTTGGCACAATTTGCAGTGGCGCAATCTGCATTGGCGCAATTTGAATGTGGCGCAATCTGAATTGGCGCAATTTGAAATGGCGCAATCGTCGGCTGCCCTTTAAAACACTCTATATCGACTCAAAATCGCCTCAGGAGTTCAAAAAAGACATTATTTTTAAGTTCTAGTCTATAAAATTTAGTTTTGGGCATTTTTGAATTTCGACTTTTTACCTGTTTTATCATGTTTTGATCACTGGGGCTGGGCAAAAATAGTCTCTAAATGCATTTTTGTTCAAGAGTCTTGCTCGAAATTATGTCTAAGGTAAGTGAGTGCGTGCATCTCTAACCAACCAAGCCCCCTGCGCCCTCTTCGGGGGCGCAGGGGGCTTGGTTGCTTGGGGTTGAGATGCGCACACCCACATACCTTAGACGCAAATCACTCGAAAGTGACTCTGAATGCATAAAAATGTATGCATACCAGAGTTTATTTATGCGGTAGGCCCCAGTCAACAAAACTATGTTCAACATCTTCCTTTGTAAACTAAATTGGCTCATTTTTGGTCCATTTCCACCCCAATACGGCCCTAAATCCCTTCGAAAATGGTCAAAATGGGTACTTTTTGGTGGCCCAGAAACTCGATTTTTTATTGACCAGAAGTAAAAAATAATGTCTTTCTTGAGCTTCTGAGGTGATTTAAGGTCGATATAGGGTGTTTGGGAACATTTTAAAAAAAGATGATTTGGGGGGGGGGTATATGCAAGCAGCGCCAAATTTTTCATATAAATGGAAAACTGGTCGTATTAAATTGTGACAAATATTACTTGGCGCCTTTTACGGTGACTTGCAGCAACTGAGGTTCACTAAGTGGTTTATTATGAATTTGACTAATAAAGCTGTAGGTGGCGCTATCCGAGCGCAGAAAATGTCATTGTTGGTGCTAAATTATTGGCGCTGCTAACACCTAAAATCCTTTCTAGCCCTTCTACTTTCTTTTGATAATAATGCCAAAAAAATTTAAACATAGATGTAGAGGGCTTTTTAAAGCGCTAATTTGAACAAGTCAAGCCATTTCCGGCATAAGTTTGGATAAAGTTTGACTTTTATGTCAAAAAAAGGCTCAATTGTCAAATTCTAAGTTTGGATTTAATTCGATTACCAAAACCGTCAACCCTGAGCGGAGAAAAACTTTTTTTTTGTTGCAATAATGAATGGTGTCCATGGGCGTAGCCTGGGGGGCACGTACCCTACCTACCTTCTCTTCTGGCACCCCTACCGCCTCCCCTGGCACCCTACCAACATAAAAAAATACGCTAGCATCAGTATTCAAACCTCAAACCTTTAAATTAACATGCCTTGGTCCCCCAAGGCTATTCAAAATTCACCCAAAATACCTTGGTCCCCGTGGTTTTGGATAATTGCAATAGAAAATTTTCACTATTTTTTAACGCAAAATCAAAAAAAGGCGTTCTGTTTCTCCGTCTTAGCGAAAAATATCGATTGAAGAAGATCGTGAAAAAATAATAAACTTGGGCTGAGTTTTAAAAATGCAAACACAAAGATTTAAAAATCAACCAGTTTTTTTTCTTATTTTTCACTGTTAGCAAATTTAACTCAGCTTTTTTTAAAAAAAAGATCGGCGAGAAATGTCGAGTTTAGAATGGGGCGTGCCCAAGAGTATGGAGGTTGTCATTCGGAGGATTTCGAATTTGGGCCTTTTTTGAATTTTTTGTTTTTTGTCTCGAGAGGAGACAAGTGTAAAAGCGACATGTCAATAGATGATTTATAGTTTATAATTTTTTAACTGAATTTGAATGAAGATTTGTCTTAATGAGGATTGGTCATGGGTCAAAACAGTTGCATTCTTTTTGTTGAATAAATCCAGCATTTTCGGCTTTTTATAAATTTCATATCCATGAATATTTGTCTCCATGTATTTTACTATTGCTTCACGTAAATCCAGCATTGAAAAAAAGTGTCGTTAAAGGGCCTGACCTCTTCCTGCTCGGTGGTCCCCCGCCAATTCAAAAATTTTCCTTGATCATTGGACTTCTGTACGGATTTTTGCGCCACGTTTCTAACAAAACTAGGCCTGAAATCAAATTTTAGGCTTAGTTTTGTTAGAAACCTAGCGGAAAAATCCGTACAGAAGTCCAATGATCAAGGGAAAATTTTTGAATTGGCGGGGGACCACGAGTAGGAAGAGGTCAGGCCTTTAAAAGGGTTGAAATACCTTCGGGAGTGACTGCTCAAAAAACGATACGTATCTTTGTAAACACAGCATTTTTGTACACTTTTTGTGTCGTTAAAAAAGGTTGAAATACCCTTGGGGGTGACTCCTCAAAAATGCCGACCAAATGAAGTGGGTGCACGACCCGGTTGGTACTTCGACTAAACTTCATAACTATTTTTCCTGAGATTTTCGATTAACATATTGACTTTTTGAATATTTTTGTCTTAATTTTGTATATTGTACATTTTTGTTGCTTAATTGGTTGTATTCTGATTTTTTTCAAGGTCAGTTATTTGGGTTAAGAAGAAGTGTTGAGATGAGTTGAATCAAGCAGCGTGGCCGCGAGCGCGGCCCGCCGCAGGCGGCCAACGTGAGCTAGTTTAACAATATTATAACTCGAAAACCGAACACAACCCGAAGAGATCTTTTGTTAAATGATACTTTTGACTCTGAGCTACAACTCAACAGATAGCTTTGTTCAGGTTAGGCTCAAAAAATAGAATTATTTTTTAAGCTGATCCACTCCGCTTACAATTTTTTCAGGTAGAGCAGGGTTGCAGGGTGGGGCTTTTTCGGCCACAAAAAAGGTTACACCCTTTTTTGCAGAATTTGCATAAAATGACACATTGCTTCGAATTTTCAAATGTAATATACGTTTCCAAGATTTCATTAAAGAGTAAGGAAGATGTCTTTCATCTGGTTAATAGAAACATCAGATGCTCTAATAAAATACTTGAAAAAACAAGCAATGAAAATAAAAAAACGTCTTTTTAAAAAGCCACACCTTGCCAACCCTGGGTAGAGTAATAGCAAGTTAGGTCGGAAAAGTGCAAAATTTTTACGACGACGCAACCCTGAGGCTATAGAATTTTTAAAAAAATGGTAGGACGGACACATGTCGAATACTATATAAAGATAATTGCTAAATTTTGTTTTTCTCTTCCCTTAGTTTGTTTTATAATTTTAGGAAAAACAACTAAAGAATAACTGATTGAACACCATTTAGTTGTGGAAAATTGTTGACACTAAATTCTGTCCGATTTTCAGGTCCTGGAGGCTGTTTTTTTCATGCATGACAATGGAGTGGTTCACCGGGACTTGAAGCCGGAAAACCTTCTGTATTATAATCAGGATGAAGAATCAAAAATTATGATCTCCGACTTTGGTTTGAGCAAGACTGAAGAGTCAGGTGTGATGGCTACTGCCTGTGGACGCCTGGATACGTGGCTCCAGAGGTCTCCAACAACGACCATATGGCAAAGCAGTGGATGTGTGGTCAATTGGTGTTATAGCTTACATACTGCTTTGTGGATATCCTCCATTCTACGACGAGAATGACGCCAATTTGTTTGCTCAGGTGCGTTATACACAGATCGAATTGACAAAAAGAAGTTATTTTAGATAATCAAAGGAGAATACGAATTCGACTCTCCTTACTGGGATGAAATTTCAGACTCAGTACAGTTTAGTCTTAATTTAAAAGGGGAACAAGCTTTGTTTAGTATAACCTCTAAAAACTTTGAATAATTTATTAGAATTTGTAAAAGCATATAGTCAACCACCGTCAGTCTAGACAGAAGAGATTTTCAAAACCATTCAGCTCCAGTCATACTCCCGCAGGTCAAGGGTCAAGCACCCCGAAAGCCACGGGTCGCACACATTTCTTTAATTTTTTAATTCCGGCAATACATCTAAGGGTAAATCGACCCTGCTCTACAAGATAGAGGTAGAATAAGAACTTTATAGATAGTGAAAAATAATTTAGATAGATAGTGAAAAATAACAGAACCTGCGTCCCAAATTCGCCAATTTGACCGCGGGTCCACTGACTTGTGGGTCACGCAGAAACTGGTTTGAACGTTATTATAATATCTGTTATTCCTATGTTGTAGAGCTGGGTCGATTTTCTTATAGATCTGTTGAAATCGGTGAGAAGGTGGCTGGGAGTCGAGATAGAAACAAAAAGCGTTTAAAAATTTACCCGTGACCCGCGGGACTATGACTGGAGCTTTTCGTAAACGATCGTAAAAGGGTGGAACTGGTTGTCTCGGCGGCCCTCAGGAAATTGGCGCCATTCAAAAAATTTTTGTTGAATTTTTTCGTTTGAGATTTTCCCACAAAACCTCTATTTTCAACTTCAAAGGGCAAACTATTTAATTTTTACAAAGCAATCTCTAAATCTGAATGTCAAAAGTCCTTCGCCGTCAAAAGGCTTTTAAATGAGTACAAACTGGCCTTAAAAAAATATTTCTCAGAAGAAAGTTATAAATGTGCACGGGACCAGTAATTTTCTCTTTTTTAGCAAAGGACTTTATCTCCCACCTAATGTGTTGTGATCCAGAAATGCGCTATAGCTGTGAAGAGGCCTGGCCATCCTTGGTAAGTACATATTTCTTTACGAACCGAATTTTCTTAAAATGGAATTTCGTTGATCTCACTCCCTGAGGATATCCTGGGCACTACTACGGATAAATTTTTTGAGGCTACTCGTCAATAACCCCCCCCCCTTCCAATAACTTTTCAGTACCCTTAAAACCATACTTTTTTTTTGAAAAAGCTGAAATTAGTACGGTTGTCTCTGAGCCAAATGCCCAAAGCCTGAGGGCTAAGCGTAATTGCCAAGCTTGAAAGTATTGTGGAGGGTATTCCCGAGCAGCTCTTTTTGGGGTGGTTAAAACCTAGTAGCGCCAAAATTTTACTTTGTTTCTTTTTGTGACTAGTTTTTTTTGCCACCCTAGTTTTTGGCCCTATTGAACTTTAGGGGCCATTTTTTGCCTTGGCCCCCTGTTGTTTTTTTGATGAAAACAGCTTGTCCCCCCTGTTCATTATGGTTACTGTAACACTGTGATTATGGTGATCAGTTTGATTATGGTTAACATGATCACCTTTAATATTATCACCTTAAAAACAACAAGGGGGACCAAGGCATATTTCATCAAAAAACAACAGTGGAGACCAAGCAAAAAATGGCCTAAAGTCCAATAGGTCCGTTTTTTTATGGTTCAAGATTTGAAAAATTAACTCGATCTTGTTTTTTTGCTTTTACCGAGTGAATAGATGCACAGAGCTGGTGGTGGCCCTGATCGTAATTTCTTAATCTAAATTGTTTTTACTAAAAAAGTTTCGTCTAAAAATAACTAAATATGAACTTTCAGGATTTCCGGGAACACTGCCCGCACCAAAGATATCCATGGCTCTGTTGCCATCCATCTCAAAAAAGTTTGGCCAAGCGAAAGTGGCGAAGGCCTACAACGCCACGGCAGCCATTCGTCAATGCAGATGTTGCGGTTAAGTTCAGCTCGAATTGGAGCAAGTGGCATAGCTCTTCATCTGGTGCGCCAGCTGCTGTTGCTAAAATAGCTACCATAAATCTGATCTGAGAAAGAATTGTTGTTACACTTTTCGACCTGAAATGGCGCTTTTTCTGCCGGAATGGCACTTTTCTACCGGAAATTTTAAAAACCTAACATCAGTCATCTCAGGGTTTCCTTATCATTTTCAAAAATTTTTAACCAAAAACTAGCCCAGAATCTCAGCTTTCTAATGCTATTAACTGACTGAATGAAGTTTCAAAAAGTTGGAGAGAACGGTTTTTGAATGGACTACATTTTGAAAAAATTTGCTTCATTAAAAGACTTTTTTCTCCAACTTTTTGAAACTTCATTCAGTCAGTTAATGCTTGTTAGAAAGCTGAGATTCTGGGCTACACGTTGGTCGAAAAAATTTAACAAATAATGAGGAAACCCTGAGAATAAAAGTTTTTTTAAATTTTTCGGCAGGAAAAGTGCCATTTACGGCAGAAAAAGCGCCATTTCAGGGTCGAAAAGTATTTCAACCAAAAAGAATAAGAAAAAATGTGAATAATGTAAATTTGTGGTTTGTATCAATTTTTAGTCACCATCCAGTCTCATTGTATCTGCATTCAGCCTTTCAACATATTTTTCCCTGCAGCAAATATTTTACTCTTATTTGTTGTGCCAAAGTTAAAAACAATGATTTGGGAAAGAAAGCAATTTTTTTTATTCAAACCATTTTAGTTATATCGTTTTTCTCCTAGTAGTAATATTGATAAAAGTACTGAGGTAGGTAAAATAAAGCCACAGCACTATCTTTTTTTACAATTTCAAAAAAATTTTATTTTTGGTCAAACCACTTTTGGATGATTAAAGTGGCATGGTCACCTCTTATAATTTTTGTCCCCGCCAATTCAAAAATTTCTTCGGAACCATCGAACTTCTGTTCAAGTTTTCCAGCTTGGTTTCTAATAAAAAATGCATAGAATTAAATTATAGGTATAGTTTGTTTGACCAAGCTGGAAATCGCGCAGAAGTTCAATGATTCGAAAGATTTTTTGAATTGGCGGGGCAAATTGAAAAACAGGTGAGCATGCCCCTTTAAAGATATGTGAATCTTATAAATGTGAATCCCTCTCAAATTTTTAGCTCGTTGTTTTCGATGTTTTATTTTTCGGACCGGCGTGTAGCCTACTTTTCTAGTTACTATTTAGGTAACAACTGACCCAATCTGATTGGCATAAGCTGGAAAGCAGCAGTTTTTGAAAGAAAAGTGGTTGCTTGATAAAAACTAAGTATTTTTGAATAGTTTCAATAGTCTGAAAATTCGATTTTCGGATGCCTTGGTCCCCCAAGCTGATTTTTTAGATAGCTGGGCCAAGGCATACGAAAATCGAAATTCCCAGGCTCAATTCAGGATGGCTATACGCATGATTTTTGTATTCAGCGCATCAAAAACATGAAAAATGCCAAAATTGCGAAAAAAAATTCTAGTGGTTAATATTTTACGGTCGGGGCGATTTCCTTGTCATGCGTATTTTAGGCATGCCAAAAATTGGGCCGAATCAAACGGATTAATTTGGACGATCTGGAAACTTTTCGAGGAAAAATATCAAGTATATGCCTTGGTGCCCTGTTGTTTTAAAAATAAGTTAATTGAGTGAAACGCCGCTTTGCCACTACTGAAATAGTGTCCTAATTCGAAACGACTCAATTTTCGGTTTGCCGTAATTTGACCTACAGTCTTTTTTGTCAAATATATTGCCCATACTACATAATTTCAGTTTTGGTCGCAGAAGAGCAGAAGATTATTCTTTTATTATTTACAATTTTTCCACACAAACAAAAGTCTGGAATATTTGCCGCAGTTTTGTCTCAAAAATTTATCTAGCTATTTTTTTCCTATAATTTATTCTGGTTGTGTATTGTTTCATTGAATAGGGGTGGATTCTAAAATCAAAATTTCAAATAAAAACTTCGCATATTTATTTGTTTTCTGTTTTTTATTACTACTACTATATCCATATGGACCGCAAAAAAAGAAGAATAAAGAAGATTTCTATGAAAGTAGTTTGTGTTTGGAGCACATGGCTTTTCATTCACTTCCATTCATTCCGCTTGGCTCCCACTCCACAACAACAACAATTGAAAATTCATTTGAAAATGCATGGCAATAGCCTTTTTTTATTCTCAGCAATGATGAGCAACTACTTCAACAATTGCCAATATCACTATGCGAGGTGATCGAGCGCCCCATGGGGGGGGGGGTGGGGTCTATATTAGAGGGAGGTCTTATAATAGAGTGGGTCTTCTATTAGAGGAATTTCCGGCAGAAAAAGCGCCATCTCAGGGTTGAAAAGTGTAACAACCATTCAAAAAAACAGGTGACCATGCCCTTTAAAAGATATGTGAATTATTTTTTGTGAATTTATCATTGAACGGCATTTATCATTAAAAATGTCTAAGTCTTTAGCTACTTATGTTTGAGTATTCTGGCTCGAAAAATTTACAAGGATTTAAACTTTGCTGATCGTTTTTGCAAAAGACAATAAATTAGGCATTTTAAAAGCAAAAACTCTCTGTAACAAAATCTGTTTTGGATAAATGGTTATTTTTCGGACCAGAATACCCAAACAAAAGTAGTTAAAGAATTCGAAAATTGAGTTAAAAAAGTATCCGACCATAGGTGGAACGAACTTGAGGGGTGTATACTACAGAAAAAGATGGTGAGCCGTCACAAATTTGTCGAAGGCTGCGAAAAATTGGTCGGTCGCAGCGCTAGTTGAAAATAGGACGGCTCATATGTTCATGAGCCATGATCATAGCTCGACCATGAGCCATCCCTGTGTCATGGCTCATGTCTTGTGCCTCATGTATCCTAATTCATGGCTCATTTAACGGTATTATGTTTCGAACGCTATTATAAATCTCGCAAAAGACACACATCTCGCCCCAGGAAAAAAAAGATGTCATATGGCACCTAATAAGTCAAAACCATTGAAGTCCATTTATTTTATCTTATCAATTACCTAAGTCTACAACCAGGATTGTTTAAGGGCTGGCGCTTAGCTCGGCGATCCGCCGAGCTAAGCATGGCTAAGGCTGGTGCCAAGTTAAGCTGGCCCTATATTTGCTAAAAACATATATATATTTCTAAAACAAAAAGTGTGCAAATTTTTTGTGTCACTGTGTCGCACAATGACACTTGGATGCGTTTTTAGTCATTAAAAGGGGCATACCAGCGCATTACACTACAAATTAAGGCGGGAACTAGCAATTTTTCAAAAATCGTCCTTGTTTTCACTTGTCTCATGTCAATTCTAATATTTATGACTTTATCCTACTTTTAAAAATTAGGCAGAAACTTTCATCGGATCAGGTAGAACGCTTGTAGAAGAAGTCATGAGAGAAATAAATTGCTGGTCCCCGCCTTAATTGCAGATTAACGCGCTGGTATGACCCTTTAAAGGGGCATGCCCACGCTAATAAGAGGTGGTGCCGGGAATTCAAAAAATCAATCTTCTGTACTGATTTTTCAACATGGTTTCTAACAAAACAAGGCCTAGAATTTAAATTTAGGTATGGTTTTGTTAGAAACCAGGTTGAAAACCCGTACAGAAGTTCAATGATTAGGAAAAAATTTCGAATTCCGGGCACCACCTCTTATTAGCGTGGGCATGCCCCTTTAAGAGAAAGAATCGTAGAAATCAGCTAAAAACCACTGTCTTTTAGATAATTACCGACGCTTCGCCGGCGAGATTTTAAGCGCCGGCGCTTAAACAATCCTGTCTACTACCGTATTTTCTGGCTTTAATAGAAGCAAAGTGTGTTTTATAACAACTGTAAGAGGAGAACTGAGAACGAAACGTCTCGGAGGACGAAACAACTGACACCGGTCTCCAGAGGGGAAGAATCTAGAAAACGGACTTTAGGTACAAGGCACTCTCGATACAGCAGACCTTATAGCCGGTCTCCAGGCAGGGATGGGAAAGTATCCTATTTAGGATATATTAAACGTCCTTAAATATCCAAGTAACCTAATTAGGATATACATATATACCCTAATTTGGATATTTTAGGGATACCGGAATATCCTTAAATGTTATACTTTTGTAATTAATAAGATACTTTTCTCATCCCTGTCTCCAGGCGCTCCGTTGTATCGAGACGTTACTATAGTTGGTTTCTCTTGTAAAGCCAAAAATCACACTGGTTAGCATTAAAAATTAGCAAGATTCCCTAGTAAGTAATGCTTTTTTTTCAAAATTTTAGTCATGAAAAATATCAAGAAATAGCCTTAAATTATGCTAGTTACTACAAAGTTAGACACTTTTCTCAACAGAGCGGCGGCCATTATTGTTGTTTGGGTGTCTGTCTTCAGCCAGCTGGTAACTATTCTCTACCACTACTTATCTCTGGAATACACCTCTTTAGTAGTTTCTCTTCGTCAAATAACTCACTCTGGTCTTTTGGGGGGTAGGTAGTAGTAGGGAAAGAGTAACAACCACCGTCAGACTGGTGTGCTGCTTGTTGAGTGTTTCTTTTACTTGGTGATACTAGTTTTAAACCTCCCCTAAGTTGGATGGAAAAAAGAAATAGAGATTGGCAGCAGACACATGGAGGGGGGGGGGACACCAAACACAACTAAATAATTTTGATTACCTTTCCAGGGATTGACTCTTGCCTTATGCAATGTGTATTTATTTTTGGAGGGTGTTTATTTAGCTCACTTTATTTTTTCTTCCCTCTTTTTTACGTGTGTCTGCCTCACTACTACTATGATGATGGTGAAAACACTTTTGGAGTGTTTGCTTTTTGGAAAAAGTTGGGGTTATCAGCAGTTTGGAGTTGACTTTAGGAAAACCTGGTTAAATATTTATTTTGGAAAATATGCCATTTTTAGTCAATGGGGATGGCTTTGGTTACCCGTTAAAGTTAGCTCAAGCATCAAATTAGCAGTGCGCAAATTATATCTGAGAAAATCTGGCGTCAATGTTTGAATCGGTTAAAAGAAAAAAGTATATAAAAACAAAACCGCTGTGGTTAAATTTTTGGAACTCCACATCCAGTCGATTCTGGAACACCCACACCAACAACTTGCCTTGGTCCCCAAGCTGGTTTTTTGAAAGTTTTTCTTACTTTTTACTGTTATTTTAAATAAAATGTCCAACTTCAAGGAATATGCTCACGCATTCTTAATGGTTCCCCACCAACTCAAAATTTTTTCTGTATCATTGAACTTCTGTATGGATTTGCAACTTGATTTCTAACAAAACCATGCCTACATTAAATTTAGGCCGTGTTTTGTTAGAAACCAAGTTGAAAATCCGAACAGAAGATCAATGATTAGGAAAATTTGGCGCTACTGAATATAACACACAAACTCGCACCCCCCCCCCAAACGCTACTGGAATGTATTATTACCTTTTTGGAGTTCGGGAAACATGTTTGAGTTTGTCCTTGTTACACCACCTGCGCTTAACCACAAGCTCCAAAAAAACATCAAGGGGTACCAAGGCAAAACCACCTCTTCCCTCTCATTGTTTAATGGGCCGAAATATGTGTACTATCCTTTTTTTTGTTCTTTCAAAGTTGTGTGTATGATTAGGGAGCTGTGTTTTGTAGTGGTGATCATCACACTGCATTAGCAACCATTGATTAGACCACCACTTTGATTGGAAGTGATTTACAAATTTGTCATTATTGTTTGCTAGTTAATGGTGTGTGTCTGATTCGAACGTGTAAAACTTTTGCATGACCTGTTTTGATTACAGTCAACGATAATTACAGTTGATGCTTGATATAAGGCTACTCCCTCAAGTTCGTTCCCGCCTAGGGTACGACATTTTTTACCCAAATTTTGTGATAATTGGCAGTTGTGTTTGCTTGATCTAGTTGTGAAAAATCACAAGTATTCCTATTACGCGCCTCTAAACAATTTTTTTATTTCCGATTAAACAAAAACACTCATTCATTCTAAGAAGCCTTGTGAATCAGATTTTGCTCCATCGATAACTGTAGAATTTCTCGTATAATTTACAGTTAACGCTCGATACAAGGCTACCCCCTCAAGTTCGTTCCCGCCTAGGGTATGACATTTTTAACCCAAATTTTGTGATAATTTGGCAGTTGTGTTTGCTTGGTCTAGTTGTGAAAATCACAAGGATTCCGATTTGACAGATCCGGCACTAGTGGATGATCGGTTCCCATTTCGTCTTGGTCCCCCCTGTTGATTTGTTTCAAAGAAATGCCTCGGTCCCCCCCCCCCTGTTGATTTTTTAAAGAAAAAAATGAGAATCGATTCTCCACTAGCGCTGCTGATTCTTTCTGAGAATCGAAATAGTTTCGTCATTATCGAGCTGCAACACTCGATGCATAAAAACATCTTAAAAAATACTCGTCAAAATAGTGTTAGGCTGTCAAAGGGCAGTGGACAAAAGATTGATCCCAGACTGTGTGAACCCCACCTGTAAACCATTAGCTCAAGCATTGAAAAAAGCAAATTTAGTAGTGTGCCGATCATCTCTAAGCAAATCCACACAAATATTTATACCATTTAAAAAGATAAAAAATATTTTGTAGTCTTCTCCACATAAGCAAGATACACATTTTATAGCAAAAACATTATCTCTGGTGCTTCAGCAAACACGCACATATTTTATGCACTCTCCATCAACAATTTTTTTTATTATCCTGCAATTTTATTTCTCTGTCAACATTTTTCACACCACAAGTCAAATATAGGCAAGTCTTTAAAAAGGGCCTTCACTTTATATGGTATCTATCTTTTTTGGTGTAAACAAACAAAAATGTTTGTTTGCAACTCCCAAGTGGGGAGGGACAGAGATTTTTCATAGGGAACTTAAAAAAGACTTGCAAGTGGTTGGAAATTAACTCCATTGCCCAGCCCAATACAATTATAACTGCTAGGCTGATGCTGCTGCTGCTCTAATTAGCCTAATCCTTGTGCCCTGCCTTTGCACTACATATTACATGCACACACTGGACAAAAGCTATTTTAACTGCTGCCCATTTATTTAGTCACTCTCTTCTTTTGTTCTGCTTTTAAACCGCACTAGGTTTGGCTGGTAGGTAATGGTTACTGATTTTAAATAATGTTTTTGCTTTGTATTTATAAAGACGACACTAGTGTTATTGGGGTTCATCTTCCTATACCCGCACTAGTATAATCACCCATGGACGGGCTATACCAGCACCCGTCAAGATTTTTTAGCCTATTCACAGGGCTCCGAATCGTCCTTTTTGAAAAGATTTGTCCTTTTTTGGCACCCCAAATCTTTTTTTATTTTGAAAATTTAGTCAAAATCTTTTTTTTTCGCTTCAAAATGGCAACAAGCACTGGATAAAATGACTTTTTTACTTCAAAATAGTCAAAATGTCCTTTTTTACCCAAATGTTCTTTTTTTTTTTGAAATTTTTCATTCGGAGCTCTGCTTACTCAGCTTTTTTGCCTATTTAGCAACAGGCCTCCGCCCGTCAGGATTTTTAGACTATTAGCCCCATCTCCGTCAGAAAAACCTGGGTACACCTGTAAGTATAATTGGGGGGACGGGTGATATTTATCAAAAAAAAATTCTTGGAAAATTGTCATTTTTAAATAATTTTTTGATGATTTCAACAGGATTGATAGATTTCTATGGCTATTTCCTATTATGTGCCATTTACCAAATTTTCAATACGCATTTCTTTTTCAGCTGCCTGATATCATAACTTTTATCATAATTTTTTCCGAAAAAATGTTACTTTCCAATAAAGTTTGATTTAAGCTGACGAAAACACAAAGATGAACTTTTGATCAGTTTTTTTAAATTTCCCGTCAGTTCAAAATTTTTAGTTCTTTGCTTGAATTCCCCTAAAGTAAGATCGCCTAGTCTTTTTTTGAGCCGACTTTTGAGAAGGAGTTCGAAAAACGCATCAGAATGAACAAAGACATGAAAAAACGAAAAAAATTGAAAATTAGGTATTTTAAAATAAAACTGGAAAAAAATAGAAAGTACCCGCTTTTCGGCTATATAGTCAGCTATTTTATCGACCCTATTTTTAACTATTTTGTTATTTTTCAACAATTTTGTCGATTTCATGGTACTACAAACAAAAATTTCAAAAATGTTTCCTCGAAATTGACATTTTTCAAACAAATTTTTTTTCGGCATGTTTGAGTTCGTGCTCAAGTTTGTGCTTCTACTCTTGCTTACCCTGCAACTAAACACTAGCCAAAAAATTAAGATGCGGACTGAGGCGAAATAAGAGTTCGCCCCAAAAGGAATGGTACCATGAAGACTTTGCTTTTATATGATTTAAAAAAATATTTGTAACAACAGTTACTTTGCCATCAAGCAAAATTTATTCAGGAATGCGGATATAACTCACAATCAAAGAGCTTCCACAATTAAATTGTTTTTTGTGAAAAACAATTTTGATCTTAATCCTGTTGCACTTTGAAAGTGTTGGCCGTCATTTTTAGGAATAATAAAAGACTATTATGCTTTTTATCTTTTCATGGCATAAATTACCAAGTAATATTTTTTTGAATAAACACTAGGGTTGAAATAAGGGCTAAAGTACCTTATATCGCCCCTCGCAAAACGCCCCAAAATCATGTTTTTGTGTGTTTTAACCACTGAAACATGCTTAAAATATTTTTAGGTGGCGGAAAACCATTTCCTGGGAAAAAATTTTTCATCAAAAATCGACCAAAACCATGATAACCTTGTTGGTCGAAAATCGACTTAACAACAATATTAGAATTCATCAAGCATTTCTTCTACGATTTTAAGCTCGATTTGAACATAGTTTTGAATACTGCGGCCTACCGCATAAATAAACTCTTGTATGCATGCTTTTTCATGCATCCATAGTCACTTTCGAGTGATTTGTGTCTAAGGTATGTGGGTGTGCGCATCTCAACTCCAAGCCCCAAGCCCCTGCGCCCCCGAAGGCGCACTCACTTACCTTAGATATAATTCCGAGCAAGATTCTTGATCATAAAATGCATTTAGAGGCTCTTTTTGCCAAGTCCATGTTGAAAAACATGGTAAAAATTGAAAACCATGGTTTTGGTCGATTTTGATGAAAAAAGTTTTTCCCAGGAAATGGCTTTCCGCCACTAAAAACATGTTTTGAGCATGTTTCAGTGGTTAAAACACACAAAAAACATGATTTTGGGGCGTTTTGCGAGGGGGCGATATAAGGTACTCCGGCCGAAATAAGACCGGTCAAATCTTTTATGACAAATAACCAAATTTATTTAACAAATCAATTAAAACCGTTAGAGAACAGATCAAATCTTCATCAAAATAGAATACCATTACATACGGTGGTTACCGTATTTCCTCCAATAAGGCGCCCCCGCCCCTAAATTCAAAAAAACCGTTTTTATTCGGCATCCTTTTTTGGGCCCTCTTTTGAAGATTTCTGATATGAAAGTTACGACTGATTTTGTAGCTCATCTCACTGGCTACAAAGAGTGGTAACTTGCATGAGAGAAGTCGACCCTACCGGAATATACCCCCCCCCCCTCAAAAGAAATTTGTTTTAAGTTTTTCCAAACACCTTATATCGACCCAAATCACCTCAGGAGTTCAAAAAAACTTTATTTTTAAGTTTTGGACAATAAAAAATGTAGTTTTGGGCATTTTGAAATTTCGACTTTTTACTTGTTTCACCCTATTTTGGTCACTGGAGCTGGGCAAAAGAGCCTCTAAATGCATTTTTGATTAAGAGTCTTGCTCGGAATTATGTCTAAGGTATGCGCCGAGAAGTGTTAAAAAATTGGGTCAAAATCACAATGCCAAAACATGATTTTGAACGCAAGGGGATGCCTTATTAGAGGAAATACGGCAGGGGTGCACCGGAAGTTCCGATTTCCGATTCCGATTCCGATTTCCGATGTTTTGGCTTCCGATTCCCGATTTCCGATTTCCGAAAAAATGAATCATATTTCGGAATTTTCGGAACAACATAGGCTCTCCTGATTCGAATTAAAAAATGCATTTTTCTTCCGATTTCTGATTCCGATTTCCGATGTTTTTTGGGTTCCGAATTCCGATTTCCGATTCCGAACTTTCGGAGTTCCGATTCCGATTTCCGTTCCGATATTTTTCGTCTTCGGTGCAACCTGAAATACGGTATATTGTTAGGGCTTCTGGATAACCTTTCAGGTTGGTTACCTTGGCCGTTTTTTTTATAATTCTTTTATAATTCTTAAAAATATACACACTGATATCAAAAATATACAAAAAATAACAAAAAGTACTGATGACACAAAAAATAATTTTGTTGTTTGCAAAAAAGTATTCCTTTAATAGTAATTGTATAATCGAATTATCTAATTTAATGGCCATACACTTCCGCAAATTCCCATACAATTTCAAAGCTGGATACGGAAATTTCAGATGGTAAACTTTAACAGGTGGTAAATTTGACCATGTTTTAGTGCTACCATAACTTATGCCCCACACATATTATATTATTATTATTATATTATCCTACTGCTCCTTCTTAATTATTTATATGTATTTATGCTTTTGGGCATGTTTTTAAATGAACTTTTTTTTAGAAAATGGCTGCTTGGAATATTCCTACTACATCTAACTACGCCCACTACGCTAATAATAATAATATTGAGGACACCAAGAGATTTGCTGTCAAAGTAGGCTGATTTTCAGAATTTTACTAAAAGTTCTTTATATATATTTTTTCACTATTTCTCAAATCTAAAACAGGTGCTTGAAAATGCCAATGTTATTGACTTTTTTTCAAAACGATCGGCGAAATCAGAATCCTTGCAACTTTTCCGACCAGACTGTCTAGACATAATTCGTAAAAGACCTCGAAAATTGAGTCAAAAAATATTGTCAGACCCTGGGTGGGAACGGCGTATAGGTTGCCAGGAGCGCCGACTGTATGGCCAAAGGATGGATGCTTGGACTGCGGTCACAAATATCTCTCTTACACCCATAAATAATCACCCTCACCCTAAAAAGGTCATAAAAACCCTCCTTGGAGGTTTATTTGTGGGTTTTGTACGGGATGTTTGCTGCCATGGGTCATCAGGTCAGTCCTCAACTTGAGACTATCAAGGCAAGCACACATACCGTATTAATGTCGAACCTCGCTATAGTGGCACCCCCAAAAGTTCGTTCCCGCCTAGGGCCGACACTTTTTTAACCCAATTTTTAAAGTTTTTTGTTCATTCTGTTAGGACAGTCTGGTCCCAAATATGGTAAGGATTCCGATTTTGCCGATCGTTTTTTGAAAAGAAAACATAATTTAGGTTAAGAAAGTGAAACCTCGATATAGTGGCACCCTTTTTGAAACAGGTGCCACTATATCGAGGTTCCACTTTCTTAACCTAAATTTGTTTTCTTTTCAAAAAACGATCCGCAAAATTCGAATACTTACTATATTTGGGACCAGACTGTCATAACAGAATGAACAAAAAAACTTTAAAAATTGGGTTAAAAAAGTGTCGGACCCTAGGCGGGAACGAACTTTTGGGGTACCACTATAGCGAGGTTCGACTGTATCTTTAATTAGCGCCACCTCTCTAATAAGCGGCCCCTTCACTTCGAGGGTCTGTATCTCAGCCCAGAGTAAATATTTTGCATAGCTGTTTATTGCAGTTTCTTAACTCCAACGAGCTCTACCGTTTCCGCTTTTTGGATTTCCACCTAAAAGTCTTAAGATCGACCTCAAATTTTTCCGGGTTTCGGGCATCCAAAATTAAGGCGGCCGGCCGTTTCATTGAAGGAAATACGTTAGATCTAAAATTACGGCAGAATGAGAGCCCTCAGTACCGGCCACTGTAGTCAAACAAACATCTTTGATAAATAAAAAAGTACGATATATCCTGGACGATGCGCGGGAGCCCTGACATTTCTTTCAGAATGAGTGAAAGTTTTTTGTGCCATCCTGTATTTGTCTATTATTATATCTGTCTGAAATTATGATTACTATAACTGTCTACTAAAATTACAAATTAAGCTCATTAGTAACAGTAAGTGAACATTTTAGGTTCTAACTAAGCTTATTAGAACAAAAACCAAAACCTTCTTTGCTTACTTCTGCTTTTTTGTTAATTTTTAATTCATATATTTAACTAATCCTCAATTTTTTTCACAAATATAAGTTGAGATATTGTTAAGTAAAATTCTTCCAATTTTAAAAAATTGTTGACACTAGGGTGAGCACGGGCCGGCCGGACGTCCCTGACTCACTTTTTGAACACATCGATCAGCCATAAGAATATATTCTTGAAGCTGAGATTCCGGGCTACAGAACAGAAATCAATATTTATACAAGTTGAATAAAATTTCAAAAATTCAAAACAGCTCAATTATTGAGTGGTCCGGCCCGGGTCGTGGTTAAAAAATTGAGCTGTTTTTGAAAATTATTTGAAACTTTTATTTAATTTCTGTAAACATCAATATACGTTTTGTAGCCTGGAATCTTAGCTTCAAGAATATATTTTAGGGCTGATATATGTGTGTTCAAAAAGTGTGTCAGGGCCGGGTCGGCCCGGACGGCCCGCGTATCGACCCGTGCACACACCTAGTTGACACTTAGAATATTTATGATTATTATTTAGTATGCCGGTCTAGTGCCTGAGATAAGCTGTGATATCGATCCAAGTGGCAGAACAGACCTGCTGAGAATTCTGGACCAAGCTGAGGTAGTAGTGACTACACCTAAAATGTCTTTCAAACTTTTTTATCCAAAAAACCCAATAGTATGCAGGAATTAACTTTTTTCAACAAAATTTTTATCTAGAAGCTGTAAAAATTGAAAAATTTAACACATCACACAATGTTTTAAATGTCAAAACATTTGTTGCAGAGTGTGGGCCAGATTACCATCGTAGGTTGCAGGGCTGACTTCGTGGAAGATGCTTGGCTGGACATCAACTGTGATGCTCTCACAGTTCGAACAATGCTGCCTGCTTCAGATACAGTGGTTAGTTGTCCATGTTGGATTTGTCGCCAGAGTACACTTGCACTTGACTTGCAGACTTAGAACCGCTTTTCAAGCGCTAAAGAAAGTAATAAATATGCTCAAATTGAATTACGACCTCGAAAATGTGGATTTCACCAACAAATTACTGAATTTCACCAGCTACTTTTATACAGTCGCACTTCGATGACCCGGGATCCTGATCATGCCAGGCAGTGTTCTCGAAAATCACGCTTTCACATCCGGGTCACACTAAGTCCATTAACCCTTTTCTCACATATATTTGTTGTGTGATTCGAATAATTTTGTACCGTCTTGTGGCTGAGATATTTCTTTATCGAATCGCTGGTCAAATAGTTCAGCGGAATTGAAATGCGACAATTCCACACCGAAATCACACTAAAAACACACTTTGTCACCAAAAGTGTGGTTATAAAAGTCACACTTGGCGTGATTTTGTCGAAAAATTATAGGTTATTTGACCACTGAATCAATAGAAAAAAATCTCAGCTACAAAATGGTACAAAAATATTCCAAATACGAAAACAGAATTTATGACAAAATTTATGTGACCCAAAGTGTGAGGTGTGATTTTTGAAAACACTAGTGCCAGGTTATCAAATTTCCACTGCATTGGCATTTTCTTCAAGTTTTCGTGTACGGTTGTGAAGTATTTTTGCAGAAGCGTGTAAAGCCGGAAGTTGGTTTTCTAGCGTGCTATAAACTCAACTGAATGATTTGAGAAATGTAGAGATTTAGAGGTTTTGATAGCTTATTAGAACGCCATGATCCAGGGCTACATGTCTATGCGAAAAAAAAATTGAAAAATGACAACAAAAAGCTGGAAGAAAAGCGCCAATAAATTCAGACTTTTGAAGGTGCATTTCAGTCGTAGCCTAAAATTCAGTCACAAAATATTCTGAATCATAACTGAAAATAACTTTTTAAGGAATCCAGTGATGCCAGCCTGGAGCTGGTGGTGCCCCTGCACATGCTGGCTTCCGTTGGATTTGTGCAGGAGGAAGCACTCAACATCGTGCCCCTCAAAATAGGTGATGAAGCCAGCCGGGCAATGATTCCGCCATCTACCACTTGGGGCTGCTCTACACTCGCACTCCAGTCAGCTTTTAACTATTTTTATATTGTCGGAAAACGAAACCGGAAACCAAATCACGTCATTGCCACCCAACATCTGGTTTCTAAACAAACAAAAAAGATGGAGAATATCTAAAATTAGTGGGGAAGAGATGTGTTCTCATCCCCCTTTAAATCTTATGGCCCAGCCTAAAGTGGCCACAGTTTGGGTGCACTAAAAGAGTTCGTTAGTGCCTGCTCCCCATGTCCCCCCACCCTCTTCTCAACAAATATTTGATTTGTTGCAGCAAATAGCTGAACAAATATGCAACCATTTGGCCCAGTGCTTCCAGTTTGTCTACCGAGAAAGCATGAGTGAGTGTGCCCCCACTGCTCCAGATGTATCACATACAGGTTGGTGGGTTTGTGTGTTGCGCAAATATTAAATTGGTTTTGCAGAAAATTGAAAAATTTAAGGAAAAATAGTTATAGTTGCCACCAGTTTTGTCCCCAGTATTGCCTATAACTAATTTTGTGCATTCATTTTCCATATTTTTTTGGTTGCACTGTACATCTCCCCCCCCCCACGAGGAATGCTCGAATGGAGGAGATAACCTCATATTCGTGTTTCTCGACCCCGATTTCATTAGAAGCCGCGTGTTTTTTTTTAGAAATTTGCGGTCATTTGAGATTTGCTGTCATTTTTCAATATTATCCCTTATTTTTATCAGCAAAAGAGCAATAAGCACTGGACAAAATAGCATATTTTCGCTAAAATACCCTAAAATCTATTTTTTTCGAGCAAATGTCTCTATGTAACTCTGGTTTAAGGCTAAAGAAAAAAGTTAGGTCTATTTTTCTCTCAAAAAATCGAGATATTGAAGTTTAGCAAAAAATCTCCACGTTAATTGATTCCGTGTGATCTTTCATGCTGAAACTTAGGCAAGGGTAGGCCAGTGTATGTTAGGATGAACTTAAACGTGAGTCTGAGATACGTTTTAGTACGTCCTAACATACGCTGGCCTCAAAATCAAAAAAAATCGTTTTTACACCCCCCCCCCCCAATAATTTTTCAGGTACCCAAAAACCACACTTTCTTTTGAAAGATGCTGAAATTAGTACGGGTTGTCTCTGAGCCAAAGGCCCAAAGCCTAAGGGCTAAGCCTATATTTCAAGCCTAAAAATTATTGGGGAGGGGGGGGGTGGTTGATTTAAAACCGAGAAGGTGTTTTTTAGGAGGGGAAGGGGTGTAAAACCGAGTAGCGCCAAAATTCGATTAGACCTGAACATGTCCAAATTTACTCAAATGCAGTTTTTTACAAATTTTTTAGTGAAAAACAGCATCTTTTTGTTGCACAATGTGATCATTTAGCAAAGTAACAAGCATAATTGATGTTATGTATTGGTCAATTGCATCAGCAGCAGCAGTAACTAGTTTGTGTGCTGCTGTCTCGCAGTAGATTGTTTAATTTACTCAAAGAATTAGCAGCGCCAGCAAATCTTTTTACCCACGGTTTCCTTTTTGTTCAAAGTTGATGTTGGGGCAAATCGATTGATAGACTAGGGGTTCTGCCTTATTGTTGTTGTTGTGTTGGCCTAGTCAATTGATTGATCAGTGGCAGGCGGAAGCACAGACAACAAAATGTTAGTCAGTTGAAAAAAGCTACCCTCTTCCTTACTGCCGCTGTTTGATATTTTTCGGAGAAACTTTTTTTACTACTTTTTTCTATTTTTGAACCTTTTTTATTTTTAATTATTAGTTTAAACTGGTCTTAATATTAGTAGCGTGGAACGTGACAGAGCAGACATTGAGATCTTTTTAGCATGAGTTTCATTCTATTTTAGAATTTTGTAAAATACCACAAACACATTTTAAATCTACAAACTATTCTAGATTATTTAAGATAATATTTTTCAAAATTACCGTATTTCTTCTAATAAGTCATTCCGCTCATGTTCTAGAATCGGTCGTTTTCTAGAAATTCTAGAAATGTCCCAGATTTGAGAAAATAATCGACATTTTATTGATTTTCTTTGACCAACTCAATTTGTGTCTCAGATACGTGTGTGTGCGCATCTCAACTCCAAGCCCCAAAGGGGCCCACGGGTGGATGGGTTAGAGATGCGCGCACTCACTTACCTTACGGTTTGTTCACTTACTTTGAGTTCAAGTTCAGGTTAAGGGTGTTCACGTAGCCAAAGTCCGAACTCGAAGGTGTTCACGTACTTCGAGTTTGAGTTCAAGGTCAAACTTGTTCGAGTTAGCTGAGATAGCTCAGAATCTCACCCCAAAAGCCACTAAAAGTTAGTTCTTGGAGGTTGTGCAAGTGAATTCAAGTTATATGCTTGAACACCTTCAAATTCGACCTCGAGCTTGAACGCGAACTCGGGGCACGTGAACATCCTCGATTTACATTTCGGATCACAGGTGTTCCCGTAGCCAAAAATCCGAACTCTAACTCGAACAACGTGAACAAGCCATAAGACATGATTCCTAGCGAGACTTTTTATCATAGATGAACCTTATTCGGTTTGTGGGACACGGGTAGGGGGGCGGTTCACTACATTTTGCCATCTTTTTATATAATCATCGAGTTGATTATGGTGATCATATTGACCCTAATCACCTTAATCAGCATGATTTTTGTAATTACTAAATGAGAATTATGAAAATTACTACAGTCAAACCTCTCATTAACATACACCCTTGGGACTGGGACTAGCCGTATGTTAAAAAGAAGTGTATGTTAAGCTAAGTCGCCAATGAGTGAGCGATTTTTTTAACTTGTTTAGGCGGGAACGGCTGTAGATTTTTTTCTCGGCCCAACTTTCTTTCCTGTTGGTACCATTTTGTAGCTGAGATTCAGGGCTACAAAATAAAAAATTTTCCAGCTACATATCGCTGAAAAAGTCTTGATAAAAATGCGTTTATTTGCACTCTACATCTCACTAAATGAGTGCAATGTAGAGTGCGAATAAACGCATTTTTATCAATAAATTTTCAGCGATATGTGGATGAATTTTTTTATTGCGTAGCCCTGCATCTCAGCTACAAAATGGTACCAACAGAAAAAAAAGTTCGGCCGAGAAAAAATCTACAGCCGTTTTTGCAATTTACATCGCACTCTACATTGCACTCATTGGGGACGCGCCTTTAATGGGAGAGTATGTTAATAAGAAAATCCCTATGATCAGACCAAATAGATCTTAGTCAGCCGTATGTTAATGGGGGAGTGTGTTAATGAGAGGTTTGACTGTATGCTTATCATGATCACCAAATAAAAATTTAAAAATATATGGTGAAAAAATCGGTGGCTGGTTAAAAAACATGTTTCTGGCACATTAAAAGTGCTGAAACATCAAAAAAACATGTTTTTGAGTGTTTTACTGAGGCGACCGAATATGTGAGTTTGGCCCGTGTAACCAATATGTTAATTTGTACCCAAACTGACTGTATTATATTTAATAAAAAATTCGTAGGTTAGGTTAAAAATTTAAACAAATTTTGAAAGCATCCAATTTCAGAGTTTAACGAAAAGGTCAATTTTGAAATTTTATATGCTAATTTGAAAAATTTCCAGACAAATTTGCGAGCATCCAGTCTGTATCAACAACTGCCTCTAGCTGTTCTCCTGCTGCCTATGAGGGCCAACCTGCCAGTGCCCGCAACACATCATTGTAAGTGTGCTGTTGGTTTGATAACTTGACCCACCATCCAGCTGTGTACATATTTCAGCAGACTGGATGATGGCAAACAGCCATGTGTGTCGCCCACCTCCACAACCACTACAACCACAGCCAATCCTCCAAGAACACTGTGGAGCTCATCAATGACTACTTAACTATGGTTGGTGACTTTTTGATTTTATAAACTATATTCAAAAAGTCAGACAGTGTGAAAGAAGCTACGTATAGTAAAATAAGTTGCTTAACCGGGCCTAGGGCTGATTAATTGAACAAGAAATACCGTGAGAAAGCCCAAGTGCCGGTCCCTCCAAAGAGATTTTGATTTGTTTTCACCCCAACACATTGCAATGTAGAGTTTACTGGTCTTTGGCCGCCGAGCGGCCAATTATCCTTGGTATTGTCGAAGCAAAAGGTGTGAAATAAGATAAAAATCAAAAAATTGGCTTAGAGAAAAATACTCTTTGGAGGGGCGGGCACTTGGGCTGCCGTCCTGCTTCTTTTCCCCTGTTGTTTTTTTTTGGCATGTGGTTAGCTTGAATTCAAATTTGGCGCTGAAGGCACGTTCACAATGAGTGTCGACCTGAGTGTGAGATTTGGAGTGTTTTTAACGCGGTAAGAGCTGTACTTTTTTTTCTTGACCAAAACTTTTTTTCTGTTGGTATCATTTTGTAGCTAAGATTCAGGGCTTCAAAATGAGGTATTGACAAGCCACATCTGAAATGAAAAATTGGAGTAAAAATGCTTAGGTCCGCACTCAGGTCGACACTCGGGTCGACACTCACAGAGTTTTTACAGAGTTAAACTGCACCTAAGACGTCAATTTTTTTTAAATTTGTAAAACTCTACATTTCTGAAATCATTCGGTATAGTAAAATGGCTTATTTAAAAGCTAAGATCTAGAGAAACGTGCTAGTCCAAAACAATTTATAAAAATAGCTATAAAATTTTTGAGTGAAATTCTTTAATTTGCGGGTGAAATTCATACTTTTGAGGGCTCGATTCTATGTGAGGTAGTTGTTTAGTTAGGACCAACCAAACGTCCTTTCGGGCGCTTTTGTGAATTATACCGTATTTCCTCTAATAAGGCGGCCCCCTCGACTTTGAGGAACAATATCTCAGCCCAGAGATTTTTTTTGCAAAGCTGTTTTTTGCGTTTTCTTAAATCCCAGAAGATATACCAATTCCGAAATTGTGTTCCGAAATTGCTCCTTTTCAAATTTTTAATCCATCTTTTATATTGCATACCCATGCACATGTTCATAACCACAATTATTTAAGAAATTAATAATTTGAGTTTTATTGGCAGCTTACAATTCCCTTTTGCGTCTAACCAGTAATGCCAGAGCCATCTGCTGGCTTTCACATGAATCTGTTGCTGACACCTCATAGTGAAATTAAGCGTGGTTGTTGTTGTGCTAGATATATGCCCTCCCCCTCCCACTCCACTGCCTTATCTTATAATAACCCTCTCTAACAGCTTGGAAGTTAAATATTTATAAGCATTTGGTAAATATTTTCCTTAGATTGCACTCTTTAGAGCTGTTTTAGCAGATAAGAAGAGCGTTGACTTTTCCCAAACCATCCTCGGGATGTTGAACTTTTTTTTTTAATTTTTTCATTTAAATACATGATAATTTTTTCAAATTTTTTTTTGTTTTTAAAAATCATTTTACGTAAATTTCGTCTTTTTGTGTGAATTCAATGTTGAATCTACCAAACTGACTAGCTATTAGGAAAAAGTTAAGATAATAATTGGCTTAGTTAGTGTTGTGTCAAGACTAGGGATGCTGAAGTGGCCGTCCATAATCTTTTCGGAAATATTCCCGGCTAAAATCTTTCAACTTTTAACGCGAAAATTTCGCAAAAGCCGAAGTGCAACAAACACATCCCCCCTCCCAAAGAGTATGAGTTCTCCAACCAATTTTTGAAGGGGGGGGGCTGATTGTTATAAAAAAATTAAAAAATATATCATGGCCATAATCCGGAAATTTCCATTGAGCAACTCTAGTGAAGACCCTGTGCAATTTGTATTCGAAACTGTTGGTTGCAGTGGTAGTTAAGTATTTGGGTGTATATATTGGTTTAAGTAAAGCCAGCTCCAACTGCACAAACCCTCACTCTGAGCTTTTGTTAGCTTTTTTCTCAAGTGCAACAAATGTTGTAGTGCTGCGATAACAACAGTAGAAGGGGGAGAGGGCTGCTGAATAGATCATTTTAACAGCACAAATATACAAAATTCTTGTCGGTTTCCCAGTCTATTGATCGCAGGTAATTGTCCATCAATTTAGTTTTTTGTGCAGTCAAGTCTCGATTTTACGGCACCCCCTCAAGTTCGTTCCCGCCTTGGGTCCGACACTTTTTTTACCTCGATTTTTGAAGTATTTCGCCAAATGTGACTCGCCAGCCTGGTTCAAAATATTGCAAGGATTCCGATTCTGCTTGTCGTTTTTTCAAAATCTTGCAATTTTGCCATTAAACACCGTGGGTCTCTATTTTACGGCAGCTTTTTTTTGAACAAAGAGAGTTTTTCGGCAAAATTGCAAGATTTTTTAAAAAAACGGCGAAATCGGAATGCTTGCGATATTTCAGACCAGACTGGCGAATCATATCTGGCGAAAGACTTCGAAAATCGAAGCAAAAAAATGTCGGACCCAAGGCGGGAAGGAACTAGAGGGGTGCCCTATAATCGAGTTTTGACTGTAACTTTAAATTAAAGTTATAGATCATTTTACCTAGGTTAATTATTTAGGTTGAATTCCTTAATTTTTTATACATTCCAAAGACCCTGTATTTGAGCGCGTAAAAATTTTAAAATTTGAATTCTATCGGGACACTTTTTCACTCCGAAAATATTAAAAAAAAAGAGTTCTTTCTTAATTTTTAATTAATAGCATTTAAAATGGTTTATTCTCAAATTTTGCCCTATAAAATTCTCAAAAAACTTATTAAATTATGTGTGTTGCAGCTGTCAGCATGTTTGTCCCATGAAGAACTCAACAAATTTGCTCTGTTAATGAAGCGATGGCGAGCCAAAGAAATGCCCATTCTAGAGTTTGCCCAAAAACTGTTGGAACTGTATGGAATGGAGAGGAAACACCTCTTAGCAAGTTAGTTTTCGCAATTAGACAAAATTAGACAAAATCAAAATATTCTACCAGCTGACAGGGTGGGTCATGGTGGTTCGTAATCGTCTTATTTAAAAGGCTTTGTCCTTTTTCGGGACCCAAAATCTTTTTTATTTTTGAAGTTTTTAGTCAAAATATTTTTTTTCGCTCCAAAATAGCAATAAGCACTGGATAAAATGAAATAAAATCTTTTTTTTTGCCCAAGTGTCCTTTTTTTAAATTTTTCATTAAGAACCCTGATTAAAACGCTTACAGTCTACTCTCGTTAAACTGGCACTCCAATAAACTGGCACCCTCGATAAACTGGCACTTTGAAAAAGCCCTATTTGGCTGGCCGACAGAGAAATTAGGCAAAGTAACATCCCACTAAACTGGCACCCCCGATAAACTGGCACTTTGAAAAAGCCCTATTTGGCTGGCCGACAGAGAAATTAGGCAAAGTAACATCCCACTAAACTGGCACCCCGATAAACTGGCACTTTGAAAAAGCCCTATTTGGCTGGCCGACAGAGAAATTAGGCAAAGTAACATCCCACTAAACTGGCACCCCCGATAAACTGGCACCCCAGGCTGGTCCCCAGGGGTGCCAGTTTATCGAGAGTAGACTGTATAACTTTTTTCCTAATGCAGTTGCGGAAAGCTGTTTTTTAAATCTAACTTTTCTCGAGCAGCGCTTTTTTAAATATAATGTTAAACACATGATTTTTCCTTGATCATCCCTGTCGTTTGCTGTCTAAAACTAGAAGCCCCTAGAGGTATAACGCCTCCAAATAATTTTTTTTTTATTTCTGACTTTTGGCGAAATCTTTTTAGTATTTTTTTCCCACGGGGTAAACTGCATAATTTTTTGTATTTTATACGAAAAATTTTACAGCTATCAACGTACAATTATCAACTGGTAAACGAAAAACTGTCTCAAGATGAGTGGGTATTCGTCCTGAATCAAAAAGAATTTATTTGGAGGCGTATTATATGGTTGTGGCCCAAACTACAGGAAGGGAGATGGTTGGTCGGTCCTGTTGTAAAATCGAGCCTACTAGGCAAAGAGTAGGCCAGATTAGGTTAGGACAAACTCTAACACAAAGTGAGAAAAAAGCGTTTGTGTCTGTCCTAAGCTAGGCTGGCCTATCTTACACCTAACCACAAGCCTAAAAAACAGCGAAAACAACCGAAGCAAAAATGGGCTGGATTCCACAGTAGCCCCCCCCTGGATTGGGCCAGAACAACAACTTACAATGAGGTCGGCTCCAAGAGAAAATTGCGCTTTAACCGTTACAGTCAAACCTGGTCACCCAAACATATTTTGCCAGAGCACAGGGTGGGCAGAAAATCTTCAGCGAGGTTATGCTTTTTTAAGCAAAAACTTTAGGTTTTTGAAAAAAAATAAGCGAAATTGGAATACTTGGGATATTTGCGACTAGAATGTGGAAACAGAACTGACAAACCGCTTTTAAAATCAGCTTAAAAAAGTGTCGTACCCTGGGTGGGAACGAACTTAAGGTGGGAGTCGTTAAATCGAGTTTTAACTATATATACCAAAATAAGCTCTGCTCAGTGTTTTCAAAAATCACACTATCACACTTGGGTCGCACTAACTTCATTTATCCTTTTCTCACAAATTTTGTTTTCGTATTTCGAATATTTTTGTACCGTTTGATAGCTGAGATAATTCTCTATCGATTTACAGGTCAAATTATTCGGTGGACTTCAAATGCGACAATTCCACACCAAAAATCACACTTTGTCACCAAAAGTGTGATTTTAAAGTCACACTTGGCGTGATTTTGTCACAAATTATTTTCAACTGGGCTGTTTGACCACTGAATCGATAGAGAAATATCTCAGCTACAAATTCGTACAAAAATATCCAAAATACGAAAACAAAACTTATGAGAAAAGGGTAGGTGAAATTAGTGTGGCCCAAAGTGTGAGGTGTGATTTTTGAAAACACTGGCTCTGCTCCAGAAAAATCCAGTATAAAAATGGCTTTTAAAAATTGCACCCGGAAACGAATTATGAAAATTTGAAATGCTGAAGATTTTCTGCCCCACCCTGTGCTCCAGCAGAATATGTTTGGGTGACGCAACCAATAAAAATATTTGAAAGCAAAAGCAGAAAATAAAATTTGGAAATTCGATCTGACGGGAACAAGTATTGGGGCAGCAGAGGACAGTGTATATATAGGGGGGTTCCAGTATTTGCTGCTGCTTGTTGTTGTTGTTAAGTAGGCTAGTTTAATTTGCTGGCTTCTTACAA
Source organism: Ditylenchus dipsaci (assembly GCA_004194705.1). Lineage (NCBI taxonomy): Eukaryota > Metazoa > Nematoda > Chromadorea > Rhabditida > Anguinidae > Ditylenchus > Ditylenchus dipsaci. Next base: position 82,746 of record SADC01000459.1, read on the forward strand.
CCAATTAAGTGTCAGGTTTCCCCTAGTCTGACACATTCCTGCAGTTAAACGCCTTTAAATTTAATGTATTCGCCACCTGCACATTTGCAAAGTGTGGTCCCAGAATTAAGTGCGTTTTGCAATTTTTTGCTTTTACTGATGTTTCGTTCAAAGTTTACTATTTTCATATATTTTAAAGGGGCATGCTCGTCAGCGATGAAAATATTTTAAAAAATGATGGAATATTTTTGGTCATTTTTCGTCAAAAAGTGCCATTTTATCCAATGCTTATTGATTTTTGAGCAAAAAAAAAGATTTTGACTAAAAACTTCGAAAATAAAAATGATTTTGGGTCCCAAAAAAAAGTACAAATCTTTTTAAAAAGTATAGTTACGTTCCCTGGGTATATCTCTAATCAGAGTATTACACATGCAATTTTTCGCCTTTTCTCAACTCTTACCACCTCGATTGATTGTTCTCTTTTCGATTTTTTTTGAGCACACATATCGTTTATCGATTTTTAGGCTTTGAAAAATAACCGAATTTTTGCCCAACTTTTTGACAAATTTAACAAACTAACTAAAAGCTAAAAAAAAAAATACTTGAAGTTTTACCCACGTCTGTAAAGGGTCCTGCATGTGCATAGCCAGGGGATTGCAGGGGAGATGGCACGTGCCTACCCCCAGTCAGATTTTTTTCCTAGTCAAAATTGAAAAACGGCGTAGGTAAAATGGTCTCAAATTTTTTTCCTGGCATGGTCCCCCTGTCAGATTTTTTGATTTTCTGGCTATGCGGCAACCGGACAAAAACGAATATATCCGGATTTGTCGCGACAAATCCGGATATAGTTGTTTTCGTCCGGTTGCCGGCTACGCCCCTGGGTCCTTGCATATTGAAGTAATCTTAAGCCTGGTTTATATGTGTTAATTATAAAAAAATTAAGGATTGAGAACAGCGTGAATATGCCCTTTAAAAAATTTAAAATAAAACACCGAATTTTTTTATCAAACATTAATTACCGTATTTTCTCTATTTATTACCCCCTCTCTAATAATTACCCCTCTCTATTAATTACCCCCCATAGGCACCCTATATCTCACCTCATAAAAATTATTTTGCAAATCTGTTTTTTGCGTTTTCTTAATCACCACGATCTTAGTTGATTCCACTTTTTAGATTTTGGTTGAGCACCCAAAAATTTCAAAATCAAAATAATTTTTTTCCGATTTTTTTGTGTTGAAAAATAATTACCCCGGGTAATTAATAGAGAAAATACGGTAAGTGCTTTGTGTGTGTGTCTGGACTAATCAATTTGTGTTCGTATTTTCATCACGCACATGCTCACACAAAATAAATAGTTAAATATAAATAGTTAGTTTTTGATTGCAATACCTTTTTTGTTGCGCTTTTGGTTCAAGTCTGGTTTATTAAAACACACCTTTAGGAATTTAGCAAAACTATAACTAAAAGACGTGATTTTTATATTTGTGTGGGAAAGCTGTGAGAAAGTTCACAAGTTTTCCATAGTGCCATGTTTTCTTAATTAGTTGCCCTTCCACATAGTGAAAAATGCATCTTTATTTACAATTTTCCCTTGTCCAACCTTTTTTTGTCCACATTAATTTCTTTTGATGGTACACTGCTGTAGTTCTTGTGTGTCCATGGAATCGCTTTCAGTTGGCATAGCGGCGTTTCCGCAATTTTTAGGATTTTTTAAATTCGCGCCTTTTTGAATGTTTTGACTGATTTTGCATTTGTTTGTAATTAAACACTTTATGCTCGTGCGTTTCAAAAATTAAGGCGGAACCAGCAATTTTTTAATCCTTCAATTTTTCATTCGTTTTGCATCAAATCTATTATTGATGTCCCTATACTACTTTTGAAACTAGGCGGAAACCGGCGCTACTCGGTTTGAAACCGCCCACAATAATTTTAGGCTTAGCGATTAGGCTTAGCCCTCAAACACTAGGCTTCGGGACAACCCGTACTAATTTTAGCATTTTTCAAAAAAATGGTTTTAGGGGTACCTGAAAAATTAATGGGGGGGGGGAGGTTGACGAGTAGCGTCCAAAAAGCTTAAAAATCTGTATGAGAACGCATGTAAACTTGATTCAGAAAGGAAAAAAGTGCTGGTCCCCACCCGTGTCAAGAATGGGCATGCCCTTTGAGCAGGTCTTAGGATCTTAGTAAGGGTTAAACTTATTCTACAAAAACATATTTATAATTTGCTCAACAATCTCATAATAAGTTATTTAAATGATTGTAGGAATGAAAACGCTGCTTCGAGGTGTAAGTCGGGAAGAACTGGAAGCTTTGAGCAGTTTCCTGTGTGCCAATGGAGTCACTGAAAACGCGGCAGAATCATCTAACTCGCCCTTCTGGACTGCGGACATGAGTTTGACCAGCACAGAAGAGAGTGGATCACCCATGGTTGACAATATAAGGTGGTCATGCCCCATGTCCGACAATACAATAAAAGTAATTTAAAAAGTTCAGTGGATGCAGTGGCAAATGGTCCAGCAGTGCATTTGCGGGCAGTCGGAATGCAGCTGGGGAAGCAGTCTCTCACAACAGCCAGCCAGAATCTAGTGCAGCCACAATGCCTAAAGCACCTTGAAAAGCTCAAAATTGTTCAGTCAGAAATTGGGACGATATGGATTAGCGACCCTAAATGAATTTTTTTTCAAATTTTTAGCAAAAATTGTTAATTTTCAAGGCAAAATTTTTAGAAAGTTCTCTCTGATATATCAAAATCTTGTCTTGAATCCGCATCGTTGAGATCAGATCGGAATAATGTTTCTGAGCTGAGATATACATAAAAGTAGATAATTGGTGAGAAATTTCTGGCTTATCCACTCAAAATAGCTCTATCTCAATTCAGAAATATTATTTCGATCTGATCTTAACGGATTCAAGACAAGATTTTGAATTAGGAAGAATTTTCCGAAAACTTTTGCCTTGGAAATAAACGATTTTTGCTAAAAATTTGAAAAAAAAATTCATTTAGGATCGCTAATCGAATTCTGATTCGGATTCTGACTTCTGATCCGCCCAATCGAATTTTCGCAAAAAGTTAACCCCCCCCCTTTAGTAAACCCCCAAAAAACCAACTTTCAGGGGCTTCTGGCCACTCCAGGGTGGGTTTCTGAGCAATCCAAGTCATTTTATGAAACATTTGATGCAAAATTACGAGAATAAGCTGCAAAATTCCGTTATGCCCGATTAGAAACTGCAAAAACTCTAAAATAAAAAAAGCGGGAATTCAAAAAGGGAGGGGACGATTCGTATTCGCAGAATTCGTATTCGGCCTTTTCGTATTCGGCTTTTTTCGTATTCGGCTTTTTTCGTATTCGGGTTACCCATAATAGCTTATAACGATAATGACGGATAATAACCTAATTTAGTTAGTTAGAATACGAGTTATTCTAACTAAATTAGGTTATTATCCGCTATTTTCAGTTATAAACTATTACGTAACCCGAATACGAATCTGCCGAATACGAAAAAAGCCGATACGAAAAAGGCGAATACGAATTCTGCGAAACAAAAAAATGTCCTAAAAATTACCTAGCAGAAGACATTTTTTCGCCTTGGTCCCCCTGTTGTTTTTCTTTGACGAAAAACAATTGGGCTGCTCAAAATGGCGTTTGCGCACAAATACATATATTTTTTATTGTTAATTATTGATACCTTATTTCCTCTAAAACGCCCCCCCCTCGATTCAAATCGTGTTCTTGGCATCGTATTTTCGACCCACTTTTTGGTCACTTCTCTTATGCAAATACCAACTATTTGATAGCTCATCTTCCTGGCTAAAAATGGGTAGTAAATTGTCTGAGAGAAGTAATCAGAAGTGTGTCAAAAATACAAGGCCAAGAACACTATTTTGAATCAGGAGGGGGTTCGTTGATTAGAGGAAACACGGTAGTTTTTTTTTCTGTGATACATGACTACTACATGTTGCTACTTATTATTGTTAAAGCAATCAACCTGTGATCATATTTTCGCCTTCTATATTGCCAATTTATTTGCAATAAAGTATATGAAACCCTATTGACCATTTAATGTAGTTTGTAGCAGTGTGTCCTGCCACTGCCTATATTTCTTCTGTATTTATTGTAGTAAGAACTGTTAATTTAATTTTGTGTTTCAGGTTTTCCTTCTAAAATAATTTGAAGGACTTTGTTGGACATCAACTATAAATAGGTTAGGCTTTTGGCTTGTTTAGCTGGGAAAGGTTAAATTTCACGTAAAGTTTTTTATTATTTCTTTTTGATTTTTATCTCCATACAGTTAAAACTCGATTTAACGAAAATTAGGATGGAACTTCCGTCACGTAAGTTCGTTCTTGCTTAGCGTCCGACACTTTTTTTACCTTAATTTTTTAAACATTTTTTTCAGTTCTATTCTGACAGTATTGTCCAAATATCGCAAGGATTCCAATTTTGCCGATAACTTTTCGGAAACTCCATTTAAAACTCCATCTAACAAAAACTCCATTTAACAAAATTTCGCTTTTTTTAGAGAAATTTTTTTAGAGATAATATTTGGCCCTTGATAGGAACAGATATGAACTGGCAAAATTCAAAAATGGGTGTTCGTTAAATCGAGTTTTTAACTGTAATTGTAAATCAATGGCATTTTATAAATACCTTATGAGCCAACTTTTTGCTTAGAAACCGAACTATTTCACGTTTAATTTCACGTAAAGTTTTTTATTATTCGTTTTTGTTTTTTTTCTTCATACAGTTAAAACTCAATTTAACGAAAATTAGCGTCGGAAGTTCATTCTTGCCTTTTGCGAAAAAGTTTACTAACCCCCCCCCCCTCCCCCCGATTAGCCCGGAAAAAACCAATTATTTTGGCCTTTTGGCCATTCCGGAGTGGGTCTTGAGCCATCTGGTCTTTGCCCACCACTGAATTTCACACAAAAAAATTAAAAAATGATTGATTTCGTGTTGAGAATCAAATCTGTGATTTAAATTAGACAAATAAATTGAATCACTAAAAGCTATGATTCAAATTACACAAAAGGCGTGATTCAAATTATCTGTGATTGAAATTGCACAAATAAATTTGAATCACCAAAATGACAATGATTCAAATTAGCACTGATTCAAATTTATTTCGACCAAATAAATTTTAACGAATTTTTTAAATTTTAAATTTTTGAATCACAGCAATTTTTGCCCGCAAACATTCAAAATACAAAAATGATTCAATTGCCATCACTGGCAGTCTTGGCCAATCAACCAGCCCGGTTGATTACGATTTTTGCGTTTTTCAAATCTTGTATGAAGGTTTTGACTTTACTTTTATGTGAATTTTTTTCTATATTTATACTCGAAATGTAGCTGAGAATCTCAGCTACATTTGCTTTTTGATAAATTCACTAACAAAACAAAAAAATCGTATTGAAATTTTAAAAGTATAGGCCGGTTGATTGCCTGGTTGGTAAACAATCAACCAAGTGATCAACCGACCCATACTTTCAAAATTCAATACGATTTTTTGTGTTGTTAGCAGTGTTGTAAATGATTTTTGGCGGCACCGGGCACGCACCGGGCACCGACCCTGAAAATCGCGGCACCGGGCACCGCACCGGGCACCGACACTAAAAATCGCAGCACGGGCACCGCACCGGGCACCGACCGAAAATCGCGGCACCGGGCACCGCACCGGGCACCAACCCTGAAAATCGCGGCACCGGGCACCGCACCGGGCACCAATCAAAAATCGCGGCACCGGGCACCGCGAAAAAAATCGCGGCACAAGCACCGCACCGGCACCGGTGCGGTGCCGCACCGGTGCCGGTGCGGCACCGGTGCCTTTACAACACTGGTTGTTAGTGAATTTATTAAAAGGCAAATTTAGCTGAGATCTCAGCTACATTTCGAGTATAAATATACAAAAAACATTCTCATAAAAGTAAACACGTCTCCGGGGTGAATGTTTTTAAATGTGCTTTTCTCAGAGTTTTTCGGGGTGCGACTTATTTCTACTGAAAAAAATGTGGATTCTGCGTAAAAAGTTGGCTAAGGGATGTATTTACGGCGACGGTCTTTTCGTCCCGGTCATTTCGTCCCGGTCATTTCGTCCCCGGTCATTTCGTCCCCGGTCATTTCGTCCCCGGTCATTCGTCCTGGCCTTTTTCGTCCCAAAAGCCGCCATTTGAAATTTTCAAACAGGTTCAGATCCATGTGGTAGCAGACATTTTTTTCTTGAATTACAGTCATATATTTGTATTTATAAGACCGTGAGCCTCAGGATGATAGTGTAATCCCTGGTACCTCCTCTAAATGGGTATCACCTCCAGAATCCGAAATATTGGATTTAATTGAAAGTAACTAAAAATTATTGTACCTATCCATAATTGGTTTCTGAAACACGGTTTTATAATGCTAAAACATAAGGAACCCCAGTTCTGGAGTTTTTTCCTATGAATAGTTTTCTATCCTGTAGGGAATCGACGTGATAGTATGAAGGTTGTAGTACCGAGAAAGTAGTACTTAGTGGTAGTAACAAAGCAGTGACTATGAATCTGTGCTCAGTGGAAGTGCCTGGGTGGTGCTAGATAGTAATTTCTAGTTAGTGGTACCTAAAGGGCGGTACTTATTCGACAATACCCAGATTGTTTATTTAACTATTTTGCAAAGCATCTGACCATGCTAGCAGTTGGATCATTCGGATCTTCCATGCACCAACTGAACCAAGTGGTCGTCCACTTGGATCGAATTTTTTTTACGCTATTGGGAAATCCAAAACTTGTTTTTCGCACTAATTCAAGCATTCTAAAGATGGTATGACAGTGCTAAATTACGTTTTGCAAGATTTACGAAAACTGAAAATACCGTCAAAACGTAGTTTTACTACTGTCAAACCATCTTTAGAATGCTCGAATAGGTACAGAAAATAGGTTTTGGAACCCGAAAACGAAAAAAAAATTTTTTTGATCCAAATTTTCAGGCTATCCAGGTCTATATACACCTGACCAGGAGGTACCCACCCTATTTATAGAGTTGGGGTGGGTAAATTACAATTTTGGTCCTAAAAAACCCAATTCCTGACACAATTTTAAGTTAGAAAAGTATTTACTATCCCCAGTATTTGAACCTGTTTGAAATTTCAAATTGGCGGTTTTTGGGGACGAAATGACCGGGGACGAAAAGGCCAGGGGACGAAATGACCGGGGGACGAAATGACCGGGACGAAATGACCGGGGACGAAATGACCGGGGACGAAATGACCTAGTGCCGTATTTACAAGTGAGATATTACTGAAAATATAGGAATGAAAGCAGTAATCGAAATCCTACGTAAATGTACCCACTCTTTATGAATTATTTATTTACAATTTTACAGAAGAAGTGAATAGTGCAGCAGCTAGCCAGGGTTTTTTTCTGTCAGTGTAAAAATAGCCAGTCTGTTGTTGTAGCAGTCAAGACGGTGCTCTCCACATCGTGCCACTCGCCAGCAAGTTGGCCTCCAAGCGTGTTAGCGACACTACATTAGAGGTGGGTCTAACACCTTTACCTTGGTCCAACTGATGTATTTTTGCTTGGGCAAAGGCGCAGGCCGTTAAAGGTAGGGATGGAGGATGCCCTATTCTGGAACATCCATTTTTAAATAGGAAACATCGGAAAATTACCACGGTTACCACGGGACAGACTCAAATATTTTTTCGGACGGAATCCGGAAAAATCCCCTGAAAACCCTCCGGGCCGGGTCGTCAAAAAATTTGGTTCATACTTCTAGCTTTTTGCATTATATTTTTTAGATATGATGCAATCATTAGAAAAAAGAGATTCAGGGCTACATGTTAAACAAAAAATATATTTACGGTTGGAAAAACGGTAACACTTTACTTGGCCCCCCACGGCTGACCCACTTTCGAGGTGAATTTTTGAAAACCGATTGCATATTCGTGTTTCTCGAACCCGGATTTTTACGGGAAATGATCATCCGATTCTGTGAAAGTGAAAAAAAAATTCGGATTTGCCTTGGTCCCCAAGGTAAAATTTTAGAAAAATTTGAAAAAAAATATTTTTAAAATTGGCGCCTTTTGAATTTTAAAGGGATTAAGGGCTGTATTGGGAGGGGAAGGGAATAGAAGGGGGCCACTTTTATGGCAGAACAATAGAAAAGTAAATATATGTATTCTTCGACTGCCTCACCATGTTTTCAACTGGCCGTGGCAAAAAGAGACTCTATACGCATTTTTTGATCAAGAGTACTTCTCGGAATTATGTCTAAGGTAAGTGAGTGCGCGCATCTCTAACTCTCAAGCCCCCTGCGCCCACGAAGGGGCTTGGGGCTTGGAGTTGAGATGCGCACACCCACATACCTTAGACACAAATCACTCGAAAGTGACTCTGGATGCATGAAAAAGCATGCATACCAGAGTTTATTTATGCGGTAGGACCCAGTATTCAAAACTATGTTCAACATCTTCTTGTTAGGGGCTGTGTGATTAGTGGCCCTCTTTTGTCCTTCCCCTCCCAATACAGCCTTAATCCTTTAAAATTCAAAAGGCGCCAATTTAAAAATATTTTTTTTCAAATTTTTTCTAAAATTTTACCTTGGGGACCAAGGCAAATCCCAAAATTTTTTTTTCACTTTCACAGAATCTGATGATCATTTCCCGTAAAAATCCGGGTCGAGAAACACGAATATGCAATCGGTTTTCAAAAATTCACCTCGAAAGTGGGTCAGCCGTGGGGGGGCAAGTAAAGTCTAGCCGGAAAAAACCCGTGAAATACTCGTTTTTACGATTTGTTGCAGGAAAAGAGACTTATTATCGCATGATAGGAGACTTTGTGGGTCGAAAAAAAGTTATAACTGAAAATATTTCGAAATTTCGATATGATTTGTTTTTTGTCGGGTGGATTCATGGTAATATCGATGATGTAAAGTAAATAAGGGGTTAAAAAAAAACTTAAATTAACTTTAGCTTGCAAAATCCCATTTTCTAGCCAAAATCCTCCACCCCCCCCTCCCTCTAAAGTCTGTCCTCCTTTAAGGAATTTGTGTTGAGTCTTAGGGCCTGCTTACAATGGGATGTCGATGTGGATGTCGAAGCGACCCTTGCAGATCATTATTTTTATTATTACAAGTTATAAGTTTTCTATGAACTATGACTGAATTTTTATTTCTCACGGCATTCAGGTTGATATCCACCTGAAAACAGGGTACCTATCCACGTTTTTGCATTGGGGTGTCTAAAATCGTCAATATGGTCTTTTCAAACTTAATTCCCATACAATATTGGGTTAGGAGTGTTGCAGGTAGTAATATCTGTTTGCTCCGATCTCTTTTCTGGTGTTCGGGTACTTTACTTGTGGTTTCGGGATATCCACGTCATTGGGGTAACTCATCTTGGTGGTTGGTGGAATCGAAGTGATCGAAGTTTGGCCTCCGTCCTGGTGATTTGGCCACATTCACACCCTGGCATGCCTACCATTCGACTGGCATGCCTACTCACTCGCCTGGCATACCTACTTACTCCCATTTGCAACATTTTACAATAAACAATTCCTAATTTCTGACAACAATCGTGCTTAGCATTCTTGATTTGCTTACAAATAATCGTCAGAATTCAATTTGAGTAATGTCCAAAAACCAAAAAAAATTTACTTCCAACTTTCACAAAAATCGGACCATCTACCTTCACCCACATTTTTACCATCTACAGGGTGGCGCAAAAAAAACGCGGCCACTAAAATTTTTTTGCGTAGGTAGCTGTTTTGCTCTCGTTGAGTTTCCACAGAAAAATTGATAACAATAGTTAAGCTACTTAGGAGCTCGGTGCTTGTGCTCTTCATCATAGTCGGCCGTTATTGTGTAGGTTTCCGAGGGCTTGCCACCCAATAATCGGAAACCGACCGGGGAAAAGGTTACGTAAGCGGGACACGGACATTTCGCCCAAACCGTTTCGTCCCAAAGCCGTTTCGTCCCAATCCGTTTTGTCCCAAGCCGTTTCGTCCAAGCCGTTTCGTCCAAGGCCGTTTCGTCCCAAGGCCGTTTCGTCCCAATTTATTTTATCCCTAAACGCACAATAATTTACGCGCTTCTAAAAAGGCACGTTTCCCGAAAAAAATAGTCGGCTATTTTGCTGAAGCCGCCAATCACAGACTTCAAGTGGAGCTGGACGTCTGCCATCCGGGCTGTGGAAATTTATCAATGCTCTTCGAGTGTTCAGCAAGTCGTGATCAGAAGTACATCCAATGGCAAGCGGGGAAAACGTCCAAAGGGAAAGCGAATGAAATGCGCGAAGCCGAGCGTCGGATTCTTCTATATTGTGCAGGACAACGAGAGACGGAGCACAGAAAAATTCTTAAAGGGGATTGCTAACAATTTTGGAAATGAAGATTGAAATTTTGTTGTTTGTTCAAGTGTTATGTTCGTTCAATAAAAAAGGTTTTAGAATGTGGTAAGATCAGATGGGTGGTTTGAATAGATAAATGTTTTTATGGGTACGCGACGTTTGACCTTAAAGCCGTTGACCTTAAGCCGTTGACCTTAAGCCGTTTGACCTTAAGCCGTTTGACCTTAAGCCGTTTGACCTAAAACCGTCTAACCCTAAAATTCGCAATTTTTGCATTTTGAATCCGTGCTTTGTCTAATTCAATGCTGAAACCAGATAAAGACGTTGTTTCCGAATACTTTCCATCGAAAATTTGACTTTTTCTAGATTTTCTACCTGCCTGCCTTCGGCAGGCAACCTAATTCAATCAGAAAGCCCTTTGAGGGTACATGTCCGGGATAAGGCTGACCCTTTGGGGGTACATTGGTACGGGATAATGGCTGACCCTTTGATGACCCACAATAGCTTTTTCTTGGTGCAGCACACCAGTTCTAATACGTACAACACATCTGCGTTGAAAAATATAAAAATTAAAATTTTTATATTGGAGCCCAAATGCGTGTCAACGAAGCAAGTATTCTATGACCAAAAAGAATTCAACGACCGTCGCGAATGTGTGGTCAATGAAATGACAGCAATATATGTAATCAAAAACCTGACTTCAAGAAACGGAGTAGAGAAAGCACGGATTCAAAATGCAAAATTGCAAATTTTTAGTGTCAGACGGCTTTAAGGTCAAACGGTTAAGGTCAAACGAGCTTAAGGTCAA